>JACEFZ010000945.1:330000-357500 GCA_014155875.1 Cepaea nemoralis
CGCACTGACTGTACATTCTGTCAGATTGCTGTTAGTCCGTCTCTTGATGTTATCTTCCCACTTGTATCGTTGTCTACCGCTTGCTCTCTTGATATCAACCTTTCCCTCCAGTATGGCTTATATAAGAGTGTTATGTCTTTGAACGTTGCCGAAATATTTCACTTGCCTCTGTTTTGTTTCTTTCTCAACTCTCTTCTCATTCCAAGCTTATCTAGAACCTCTGTAATTGATTGTTTTTGTTTCCACGACATATTCTTTTGTATATCCACATCTACAGGGCAAAGTGTATATATATCAGCAATTCCTCTAATAAGACTTCAAGCATATAGTAATACAATTACAACGCACAATACAATATTGGTTTTCACAACATAAATTCACCGCATCCGAGATCGCCTTTAGCGGTTTGCACTGTATATATTTATATATTGATTATGGACTAGGACTGCTCACTGTCTCAAAGAGTCAACTGGTGAGATTGGAGCATATACAGAACGAGGCTATGCGGGCCATTCTGGGATGCTCCAGAGACACCCCAGTAGTGTGTATGCGGTACATCCTTGGTTTGCCGATTGTTGCTGGTAGGCTCAAGGTGATGCAGGCGAAGGCATACCTCAGAGTAGCTGCTGACACAGATCACCCGTTGCATGAGGCGCTGGACATAGTAAAGGGCCAGCGACTGATAAGAGGGAAATCATGGATGGCTCAGGCAGAGGATACGATCAGACAGGTGTGCCCCTTAGAGAACATTAGGCGAAGAGAGGAGTGGGTCATAGTACCAGCGGTGCAGTCAGACTTGTGCAGAGTTATAATCACATTGAGCCGGGAGTGCAGGGAGTGGCCAGCAGGGGTCAGGAAGTGGAAATCCAGCAACTAATTCAGGATAATACTCGCCCGGGTGATATGATTATTTACACAGATGGTTCGGTGTTGAGAGGTAGTAGAAGTGCCTGGGGTTTCTTGGCAAAGGCTAATCGTCGACGTTTGGTGCAAGAGAGCCTGGCATATGATACCACAACATCTAGCTTAAGAATGGAGTAGGAGGCGGTCAGTGCAGCTTTCCGCTGGATGGAGAATACGATACACACACACATCGTGATTGTAACTGACTCAGAAAGCATGCTGAGTAGGGCGAGGACAGGCAAGCTTCGTGCCGAGTGGATTGCTTCGCTTCGGAAGTCACGGGTGGCAAGCATCGTCTGGATCTTTTCTCCGGGGCATGCTGGTGTGCTGGGGAATGAAAAGGCAGACAGATTGGCTGGCTCTGCAAGACTTGGTGGAGTATTGATGCATGATAAGGCAGACGTGGCTGCGGCCTTGTGGGAGCACGTGTACACGTCGGAGGAGCACATGGATCACCATGGTCTGGCAAGAATGCGACAGTGTTGAGTGACGAGGGGAACTGGCGATCCTCGACGCTTAGAGGAAAAGCGAGACGCACATATAATCAGATTGCTACTGGTACTATTGGGGTTGGAACTCTTCGCTGGCTTCTGATAATGGGGACGGAGTGCTTATGGAAATGCCCCGAATGCTGTGATGTCGGTTCCTAAATCAATCAATCAATAAATCAACCAATCAATCAATATTTATATATAAACACTCAAGCACACAGTATATTTATTGAAATAAAGAACTAATATAGTGGACATGTTAATGAAGTTGACAGAGAACGGCACTGAAAAGAAGAAGAAGAAGAAGAAGAAGAAGAAGAAGAAGAAGAAGAAGAAGAAGAAGAAGAAGAAGAAGAAGAAGAAGAAGAAGAAGAAGAAGAAGAAGAAGAAGAAGAAGAAGAAGAAGAAGAAGAAGAAGAAGAAGAAGAAGAAGAAGAAGAAGAAGAAGAAGAAGAAGAAGAAGAAGAAGAAGAAGAAGAAAAAAAAAAGAAAGAAAGAAAGAAGAAGAAGAAGAAGAAGAAGAAGAAGAAGAAGAAGAAGAAGAAGAAGAAGAAGAAGAAGAAGAAGAAGAAGAAGAAGAAGAAGTGGGATTTTTCTGGTATTCAACGAGAAAACCGTAATTGTTCTTTCTTTGCCAGCTTGGTAATACCAATCCCCATTATGATCTTCTGATTGAGCATCTACAGTTCATCCCGGATCCAGGTACGGTTTGAGTTTCTGTGTTCTTCACCTACTACTACTACTACTACTACTACTACTACTACTACTACTACTACTACTACTACTACTACTACTACTACTACTACTACTACTACTATTACTACCACCACCACTACTACCACCACCACCACCACTACTACTACTACTACTACTACTACTACTACTACTACTACTACTACTACGGTGACAACTGGCGAAACATAATTAAGAAAGCAGAAGATATAGGCAATACAAAGTGGAATAATGACCACGAAGAGGTTGGACATTGGAGAGCAGCTCGATAAGACAATATGCCAGGTACTAACTTACCAAAACTGACGAAGACATGAATTTACCAAAAATCTGGATGACGAAGACATGAACTTACGCACTGACCAAGACATAAACGAACTTACAAACACTTACGACGAAGACATGGACTTACAAAAACTGATGACGAAAACATTAACTTCCAAAATACTGATGAAAAAGACATGCACTTACCAAAAAGGGACACAGTTGTAAAACACGAGTGTCGCTTCTGTACGACATGAGGGACACTTCTGTATGAAGTAAGGGGAGACTTCTGTTTGAGGTAAGGGACATAATACCACTTCGATGCTACTAGCGAAGTCAAATTGGCAAATGATGACAAAGTTGCAGGATGAAACTTACTTGCGTCACAAGTCAAAGTACAGAAGATGCATTACATGATTACCTTTAGATGGCAGAATTGAAGAAAGTATGGAAGGGATGGTTGAAGTTGTCGCCAATGTCAAATGCGGAAGTATTAGCACGAACAATGAAACTGTAGCACACATAATTGGAGAAATGCGCCTAGACAAGAATGAAGGGAGAGTTGAGGAATTTGGTGATGAATAGTGGCAAATTGCTAGTACCTGGCTGATGTGTTGGAGTACTTGGCCGCCACGGCCCTTTGGCTAAGATCAAAGTGTAGTAAAAAAAAAAATAGCCAACAAAGATCAATTAAACGCTATGGACACAACCACGAAGAAAACGTAGTTAACAGAGTACGAGGAACGGAGTGTTGTAGATGATGGCGGTGTGATACGAGCCATGCTAATAAGGAAGATGACCATTGGAGAATAATATCACGCGGGTGGAAGCCCATTGAATAAGGATATGCTTAATGTTTAAGAAAGGACACATTTGATGTAGATAATGTGATGTGGAGAATTGATGATGATGATATTAATATATTTAATTGCTAATTTAATAGTGTAATTATTAGGTAGTTGATAAAATAATATGTTAATTGACTTCATTGTAACCACTTCACCGTGTATACGATAACTATGTAGATCATAATAATGTACAATGATGTGTGTAACTATTAATTCATGGTAATGTAATTATGAGATAATTGATAATTTAATAATGTCATTATTATAATTTGCCCTCTCATGTTCACCTCTAACCAAGTACATTGTAATCAGTTTATTTGTATAATACGGTATATGTATATGCTAATGTAACTATTGTGTAATTGTAACCTAACATCTATGAGTAAGTATTTACCAAAGAGACAATATACATACTATTTTTCAACATGATAACACACTCAGAAAGAACCGTACAGAGATCTAAGCATATAATAACATGTCAATTATGCAGACACAACATTCGAACCAAAAGACTTGACCTCGATAACCAGGTAATCGTAAAGTGCATGCGTTTTCACAACACGACCATGGCGGTTCGAGTGGCATGATCCCAACCATCGATACCTTTGTATCGCAGTCCCATACTCATTTCCCGCCCACGTGTGTTACAAAATTTTGCAAAGTCAGTTATTAACGATTTACATAGTTGAAAATCTGTTTATTATGTATTTTATTAATGTGATTGTTTGTGATTTTTGTACTTTTATACTGTAATATTTTGTGTCTGCTAGTTTTATAATGTATGCCTTTTTAGTAATTTATGCAATTGCTACTTATGTTATTCTTGTGCTTTACCCGATAAGTTTCTTATTTTGTATTCTTTGTACCTATTGTCACATCTGAGTAATAAAATGTATGTACTATAATTAATGAATGCATGACGTTGTATGTATCAATTGTCTGTAGCCAATGTAACATATGTGTGTTTACAATGTAACTATTTTCATGTATGCCATCATTATACTACTTGATATGGGAAATTAGTCATGTTGTATCTACCATTTGTATGTAACTATATGCCAGTCTCCCTGATCTAGAGGTTACACGACTTTCTCAGTAATCTAGTATACTCTCGTAAGAAACGTGGCGTTGCGCGAGAATAGGTACCGGTTCTCTCCACGTCAGTAACTTACGGGGTATGTGAGACGGTCGCTCAGAAAGCAGTAGCAATCTGCAGAGCGTAATCTTGCCAAGAAATCAACAATCAGCTGAAAGATGCTGATGTTGACAGCGATGCCCTGTAAAGGATATGGGGGGAAAATGTAACTACATATACTGTAGCAACTTATTGGTGGATATTGTGCTGTTTTACTTATTTGATAATTTAACATTGGTGTGTGATATTTTACTCATATCATTGTAGTTACATTGTTATGTAATTTAACTTTCTCAGTTTCTAGCAATAAACTCTTGCTAGTTTTAACACTGTCAGGCACTGTTAGGTTATTTAACCTCGTTGTAAACATTGTTTTGTCGTAATCAATGTCAATGGCTTGGTGATTATGGCAGAAATTACCCTACAACTATGGTTATTTAATACGTTTTGTTGTCACACGAAGATTGAAGTTCAGAATGCTCTTAACCAAATGAAAACTGGCAAGACCCCGGGTACAGACAACGTCACAACAGAAATGATGAATGCCTTAGAAGAATATGGAATAGAACAGGTCACCAGACTGTTCTACATAATATATGATACTGGCGATAAACCTCCTGAATTATGTAATGCTATATTTATTGCAATCCCGAAGAAATCAAGAGTCTTACCATGTTATCAACATCGAACAATTAGTATAATAAGCAACATCACGAAGATTTTGCTCAGAAACATCATGGAAAGCGATATGAAAAAATTGAAGCAGAACAATGTGGGTTCGTAGAAGGCAATGATACAATAAATGTTGTATATATGCTGAGAACGTTACCTGAACGTTCTATATAAGGAAACAAAGACCTACATCTTTGCTTTATTGACTACAAAAAGGTTTTAGATAAAGTAAGACATGTGAACATGTTGAAGATGCTTGCAGATCTACAAATTGATGGGAAAGACGTAGACTTGAAACAAACATATATTTTAAACAATAAGCTGCCATAAAGATTGATAATGAAGTAGGGAAATATCAGCCCATTATAAGAGGTGTGCAACAGGAATGTGTAATGCCTCCTGACCTCAAGATGGAAAAAATACTGACCAATAAAAATATGTCATATGCAACGAGAAAAAAAAACGCCTGTGTGTTGCCGGGGCCCATACGGGGGAGCAAAGAATAGTAACACTGTTGCCTACCATGCACGTCGTAAAAGGCAACTAAGGAGGCTATGGTCCCGTCCCCCTGCTACTGAGTGATGCGTGGCGCGACACTGTGAGCTGTGAATTTCGCGTGGAATGCTTTTGCATCTGTCCGCAGTTGTTTTTAGCGTGAACTGCATGTTCGGAACGATGACGGCCGGCTGTTGCTGGATTGACTGGTTTGCCTTTTCGGTTCACGAGTGCTTTTTTCAGGAGACTCCTGGAAGTCGTTGCTGTAGCTACTGAGTTCGTGCTTTGTGCGGCGCTTTCGGTGGATCGCCCTACGGAAAGAGACCGGGCCATATGGGATAAAACCCGGGTCAATGAAGTCTTTCTGGTGACTGCCGTTTCCGTCGACGATGAACTGTATTTTTCGTGGAGGACTTTTGTGTTGGCATTCTGGCAGCAGCATTATGCACAGTGTACCTGTGCGGGTTGTTAGCTTGCCGACACTCCTGTCAATTCCATTGTTCACATAGGGCAGTGAGGAGCGTTTTGTGTGATATTCACTGGCACAGAAACGGAGCAATATGGGGACGACCCGTTGCCGTGAAGTTGGAACCGCGACTAACTAACTAACTCATTAACTAACTAACTAACTAACTAACGAGAAAAAAGATTGTTGAAGTACTACATAGAATCTTTACTTTTGAATGGATGTGAAGCGTGGACAAATGGGGGGAAAATTTATGGCTGTGGAAATGTGGTTACTGATGAAATACAAAGAATACCATGACAGATAGAAAAACCAATTAGCACGTTCTATAAGAAGGACAGGAGAACCGTAAATTGATTACAGAAATTAGGCGTAGACAGTCACAATTATTTGTACACATTATGTGAATAAATAAATTAGAGAACTTGGGTGGAAAAGGCAAGATTGAGGGGAAAAGAGCAAGGGGAAGGCAGAGAAGTAACTAATTAGATTGATGGCCATGTGACATGTCGATACAAGAACACAGAGCTGATCCCTAACTCTGGTGATCGCGTGAGATGGCGAAACATGACCACGAACGCTTATCGACATGGCACATAATGAATGAATTGTACACGAAGGCGATAGCAATGACTTTTAAAGGCGTATACGAGATCTACGTTGAAACACAAACGTTGATATCTGTTTGATGAGTGGAGGTTATCGCTGCGAATGAGATGAAACTTGTTATTATCTACAACTGTGGACAGCCTAAGGTAGGTGTTGTCATTGGCACATATCGGTTATATATGGTGCACGTATTCGAACCTTTCATCCCCAAATGACGACGGAGCCTCACTGAGGGAACAAGTGCACTTCAACGCATGACCAACTAAACCCGGACACCCCCATACCCACGGAATTCCACCACAGTTACGCACTGCTGATACGATAGCCATTTGCTGCACATTTCTTCACGATGGACTGTGGAGCACAATTTTTGATGACATCATGTACTTCATTTTTTAAATTTGTTCTACGAACAAAGTGTAGCGAGGCTTTACAAACACCCGGTATAATTCAAAAGTCTGCTACCGATTTAACGAAATTTTAAGTCATAACCGTAACACACCCTTATTTCCTATTTTCTGCTATCCATTTTTGTTTTGTTCACACCTACATGTTGTTTGGCTCTGAATCTGATAACTAAACTGTAATTTTCTACAGATCACGAAGTCGATCTTCCACCGTTCCCAGTTGGAGGTCTGATTCCCAAGGAGTTCGATTACTATCGCTATGTAGGCAGTCTAACCACGCCGCCTTGCCACGAGTCTATTATCTGGTCGGTTGCTCTACAGCCAATTGTACTCTCCCGAGATCAGGTTAATCACTAATTTTACGTTTGTATTGTAAAACAGGGATTATTTTTACCATATATACAAGTACACATTCACACACACACGCGCACTGATATACATAATACAGACACAGACACGAATACACACACCCATGACCCATGTGTATATGTGTGTGCAAGTATGTACACACACACACACACACACACACACACACACACATATATATATATATATATTAAACAGATGTCTATTGCAACGAGAGAGAAAACATGTGTTGATATGCTAGAGTTTAAGTGTATGTGAAACGCAGACAATGTTGTGGAGACAAGCTGCAAAACATCTAATAGTAGTGGACATGTGGTTTCTACGGAAAAGGCAAAGATTAGCATAGACAGAGAGAAACACCAATGAGCAAGTCCTGCAAGACGCAAATGAAAATAACAAACTGATTAGACGTAGACATACTAAATGTTTTTGCACACGTTGTGAGAAGACATAAACTAGAGACCTTGGTGACAACTAGCACGAATGAGGGGAACAGAATAAGGGAAGGCAGAGAAGTAAATATCTGGATAGCTTGTGTGTGACTATATTCTAAAAATGTCAAGTACAAATGTATCATTTTTTTTCGATTTTGTCATTTTTGGACATTTTATGAAAATAAATGAATTAGAGAACTTGGTGACAACTGGCAAGATCGAAGGGAACAGACCAAGGGGAAGATCGAGAAGTAAATACCTGGATGGCTTGGCCACATGGTATCGTCGAGACAGGAACACTGAGCTGATCCACGACTCTGATGATCGAGTGAAATAGCGAGTCATGACCGCCCACGTTTTCCGGCATGGCACATGATGGATGGATGTTCAATGCTAGTCCTTCAACGCCAATAAAGTGCTTGGATTCCTGTAGGAAAAAAAATCTTTTGGACGCGTGTCTAACCAATCATGCACCACCTGCTGTACCTCTTTATCGGACCGAACAATCTTTCCTCCCAATGACTCTCTGAGTTGTCCAAACAGGTGGAAATAACTTAGGGCTAGGTCTAGATTGGGGTGGGGGCGGGGGGGGGGGGGGGGGGCTGAATGGTTTCGGGTATGGTATCCGCCTCGAGTGGTGGAGGTCCCGGGTTCAAGCCCCGGTGAGGGTCTGGATTTTTTTCCACGTGGATTTCTAGTAATAAACTTTCCCCTGGTCTCTGGGTAGTGAGATCGGACGCCCGTGTGTATTGTTGCACCCGTAAAGATCCCTTGGCATTTAGAAATCAAACAAGAGTAGCCTTACGGCGCTAACCGGGCAAAATTCCTAGCTAAAAATCTTCCCAAAGTATTTCAGGATCCTGGCCGGCGCTATGGAGTTCGTGCATTGAGCTGAGATTCTCCGGAATCAGGCTTGGGTTAGGAGAAGAACAGAGCACTTATGGGTTACATCCGTGTTGCGTGATGTTGATCCGCCGACTAAAGTAAACTAAACTAAACTAGGTATAGCGAGCACGGGGATGTGATTCCACACTGAAAGTGGAGGTCTTCGATGATTTCAACCATTCCATGGGCAGTATGGGATCGAGCAGTGTCATGTTGCAAACGAATACCTCTTGGCATGTAGTATTAGTAAACCAACATAACGTCTCGTCCATCCCAAAAACGAGAGTCAGCATACGCGTTAATGCAGATGGCTGCGTGCAAACCGTTTTTAGTTTCGGTGAGGAAGGATAGTGTCATTCCTTTCTCGCTCTCTTCGTTTCCGGCTCATGGTAGCGAACCTAAGTTTTATCTTCAGTACCAATTCTTGATAGGAAACCATCAATTTCTGCTTCAAAACACTGCAAAATCTCTTGGCAAGCATCAATGCACCGTTGTTTCAATTCTGAAGTAAGCTGCCGTGGCACTCACCTTGCAGAAACAGCGGTACTGTAGCACATCATGGGGTTTTCCTGTACCAGGCGTTCAACGGCTGCAAACGACTCTGTGGTCACTACTGGATGTGCCTGACCCGGTCGTTAACAGTCTTTTATAGAAGTCACGCCGTTTTGAAACGTCCTACTCATACACTTGCTGGACTGACAGGCATGCATCGTCATAATGAGCCTTCATTCGCCGATGAATTTCTATAGGTTTCACCCCTTCACTGATCAATATATGTATAACAGAAGGCTGCTTCTCTTTGGTACATGTCAAAAGTGGGGCGGCCATCTTTAAACTGTCCTTATGACATCACCATGTTCGTCTGCACCGTAATGTCACGTACTGAACACTCTTTACAACCTTAGCAACTACATTGACAGGTTACAACTCAGTGGCTTGGTTATTGTAATCCCTACCACACTTGTAAGGTTTTCATTTGAAGCCCCCTCGTTTTTATATACTAGCAAATATGTTTAACCATTGAAGATTCTGTAATGTCTAGCTCTCACTGGTTGTTAATGCTTCCCTCGTGGCACACCTACAGCCAGGGAACCTCCCTGGACAAATGGTTAAGCCGCCTGTCTCTCGGACCAAATGTTGTGGGTTCGATTCCGGGCTATGCCATTCGGTTCACGAGGAATATTCTCGGAGACCGTTGATGGTCATTGCTGGATCTTCGCAGTTCGTGCTTTGTACGACCCTTTTGAGAGACCGCCCTGAGGAAAGAGACCGAGCCATATGGGATAATACCCGATGCAATGAAGCCTTTTGAACATTTTAACCTCCTGTTAAGTTAGTTGCATATCCTTTATAGGACGTCGCAGTCAACCCTAGCATTTCTTGCTTTTGCAATCTCTTGGCACGTTTACGTTCAGTAGTTTGCCATTGCTTTCTGAACGACCGGTACCATACCATTTCGTACAAAACCAACGCAAGGCGACCTGCTGCCAAATCGCCCGCAGCGGTGTTTCTAACGTGGGTATGCGAGATTACGAACTACGTCCGTAACACCTTCGCCACGAGCCGGCTAACATCCTGTAACCAATACAATAACAATATATATCATTTTATATTTGAATATCGTCCTTTTATTCTTTCACAGCTGAACAAATTCCGATCCATATACAAGGAAAACCATCAAAAGTTGGTTAATGACTTCAGGCCCATCCAACAGCTGAATCAAAGAACTGTTCTGGTGTCCCGGAGACCCGCGCGTGTGTAATTTCCCAGAATAGATAACTGTAAGTATTTAATTAAATTTTCTCCCATACCTCACTCTGTTACAAGTGGGCATTTGGGAGAACATAGCTGCATATCGCTTTGCCCGGCGTAGTCATATCTCTGCTAGTATAGTGATTTATCAACATCATTTTAACTTTTGCCGTCAAGTGTTTCGGGGAGAAATAGTTGACGTTCCAGCGGAGTTCTTCTCGGGCGTCCTCTTGCTCACATATCAGATCATCTTTGATGTAGTGCCAGTGCTGGTAGTTTATGATGTTGCATTCTCATGAGATGGCCGAATCATTTTATCTTCTGCCTTTTAATATATATGTGGTACAAAGTGTTGATCCCACTGTCTGTCTGATAACATCATTTCTTATTCGGTCTCGGATAGTTAAGTTGACAGCTCTCCTCAAGGATCTCATCTCACAGGTGTTGATTTTACGTAAGTGTGATTTGGATAACATCCACGTGTGTCATTGGTAGTATATGGTTGGTGTGAATATACTATTTATTATCTCTCGTTTTGTTGACAAAGGTATATTTGGATGTTTCGGTATTTGTGATAGTTAATTTATAATCGTACTGGCTTTTTGACATCTGGCTTCAATTACTCAATTTATTCTGCAACCTTCTATGATCATACTTCCTAAATATTTAAATTCTTTAACGTGTTTCAGAGATGTGGTAATTATCAGTACACTTAGTGGACCAGGAGATCTTCTAACCTGCATTATATCAGTTTTGGTTGTATTTATATTCATATTCTATCTGCTGCATGCTAAATTCAACTTACTTGTAAATATGTAATATCTAGGAATCTATACAGATTCGTGCAGTAAGAGAATGAAGAGTTGAAATATCATGGCTTGATCGACAGTCGACACTGCAATGCTTTCAGTGTAACATCATTTGTAAGTTCGTTTTGGAGAATTTGTAATCAATCATCTCTTAACCAGTTCTGGTACTAACGAACAAAACCTTGGTCTTCTTCCATAATGTGAGCTGAGCTGAGTTCAGTTCAGTTGGGTTAAGAACCTACATCACAGCAATCGGGACATACCTGAGCTTCTTCCTCATGTTCAACAATAGGTGAAGAGTCTTAATACTGATGGTACCAGCTGCAGTCTGTGTCCGTCTGGCCTTTCTTCTGAGTACCGTGTGACAGACAGATCCTCTAATCACTCCCTGTCGCACATTATCTCCAGGCAACGATGACTTATTTGTTCGTTCGCAATATTCTTACAATGAGTTGAGTGCAGTTGGGTTAAGAACCGACATCACAGCAATCAACTGACCACAATCTTCCTTATCGTGCACCAATACCCCACCCAGCGGTGCAGCCCCAGCCAATCTGTCCGCCTGATCGTTTCCCACCACACCATCATCTCCCGTGGAAAAGATCCACCATGTGCTCTGTAACAAGCAAGAACTGCTGCTCTCCACTAATTCTTGTTTTCGTCATTCTTCTTCGTTGTCGTCATCTTCTATTCCTCCATTTACCTCAGTACAGTCTTGGAGAAGATGTGAAAATTTGTAATGCGCTTTTTCTAATGGCATTCATTTATCTAAGATTATTCTTAGCTGATTAAGTGCCATGGGATGATTAATCGTCATAAGGGACTCCCATGTCCATGAGCTAATATATCGCCGAAATTTCGTCTCTGCGTTATAATACAATATGTCTGCTACCATATTAACAACCTTTCAGTCATAACTGTGATACTTCCCATGTTACATCTTTCATGTTCGTTTGGTCCAAACATACTTTGTTTGCTGGGCTGAATCTGATAATAACACCAGTCCATCTATTACGTGGTCGTCCCCTTTATTGTGTATCCATTATATTTTTTCAATGTAACTCGTTGTGGAAGATGGTACAAGGACATTCTTGTGAGATGGCCAAACTATTTAATCTGGTGTTCTTTAATGAAGTACACGACTGGTTTCAGACCTAGTCGTCATCTAATGTGCTTATTTCTCGTAATTCTATTTCTGTCAGTTACTCCTAGAGCTCTTCTAAGGCATCTCATCGCTGTTGTTATGATATTGAGCGCATTAGTTCGTAGATATAAATTAACACAAGCAGGTATAAAGAAGAACATGAAATTATACAATTTAATTAAAAGATTAAAACTTAAACAGTAAAAGTGTTGATACTTGTTATTAAATGTTCTCATTTCATGTCTTTCTTTGGATCTGTTTGTAATGTTCCTGATGAAGATTAGTAAGACGGAAACGTTGATTCTCTGTGTTTTGATGTAACTTATTTTTATCTTATGTTCACCTTGTTACTATTAACATGGTTATTTTGACACTGTGATTTCAGAAAGATCGAGACACTTGTGACTTAATGGATTGTGGAAGACTTCTGTGAGAGCATATGTCAAGATCAGGCTTTGTTTGGTAGTCACGTTACACTTGGTAGTCACGTTACACTTGGTAGTCACGTTCTAATTGGTAGTCATGTTCTACTTGGTAGTCATGTTCTACTTGGTAGTCATGTTCTACTTGGTAGTCATGTTCTACTTGGTTGTCATGTTCTACTTGGTAGTCATGTTCTACTTGGTAGTCATGTTCTAATTGGTAGTCACGTTCTAATTGGTAGTCACGTTCTACTTGGTAGTCACGTTCTAATTGGTAGTCATGTTCTACTTGGTAGTCATGTTCTACTTGGTAGTCATGTTCTACTTGGTAGTCATGTTCTACTTGGTAGTCATGTTCTACTTGGTAGTCATGTTCTACTTGGTAGTCATGTTCTACTTGGTAGTCATGCTCTACTTGGTAGTCATGTTCTACTTGGTAGTCATGTTCTACTTGGTAGTCATGTTCTACTTGGTAGTCATGTTCTACTTGGTAGTCATGTTCTACTTGGTAGTCATGCTCTACTTGGTAGTCATGTTCTACTTGGTAGTCATGTTCTACTTGGTAGTCATGTTCTACTTGGTAGTCATGTTTTACTTGGTAGTCGCGTTCTACTTAGTAGTCACGTTTTACTTTGTAGTCATGTTCTACTTGGTAGTCATGTTATACTTGGTAGTCATGTCTTTCCTGGAAGACATGTTCTTCCTGGAAGTCATGTTCTGCTTCCAAAGTTCCTTTCACGCGAAGCCACTCTCTAGATACAAATCAATAAACACATCATATATTATTTCTCTTTCTTTTGTTGTATTTTGTTTTTGTGTACGCTAGCTTTGGGCTCATGTTTAGTCCATACACGTGCTACTACTACTAACACACTGGACTGATTTGTGGATTAGACTTCCCTATAACCAGCGTCTCTTGCCATGAGACGAACCCACTCCAACTGCAGAGGTACTTGTACTTTACGTCCCCAGGTCAAGGACGAGGCGTCAACATTTTAGTCAAACTGAATAAAACGTGAGAAACACTGTTCTACATCAGAGACAGAAGAGACAAGAATAAATCATAAGATAACAAATATAAACAAAGTATTGCCAAGTTTGAGTATTTTATTTATGCAAAATTTCTGTGTACGGATGGTTCAGTTTAGTAGAAAAGTTCTGGGTAAAATATGTTGTCTAGACGTTATACACAGATATAACCATTAATAATAAACGTCAAACATTCACTAATTTGTGCCTGTGCAAAATAACTGCCAACCTAACAATCCGAGACCGAATAAGAAATGCTATTATCAGACAGGCTGTGTGATCAACACCTTGTGCCACATTTATCGAAAGACAGAAGATCAAGTGGTTTGGCCATGTCGTTAGAATGCAACACCAGCAACTACCATCACTGGCTCTACATCAAAGATCATTTGCGACGAGACCACGAGGACGGCCAAGAAGAAAATGGATTGGCGACATCAAAGACATTGTACAACCACACGGAATGATACTATCCAGTGCCGCCCACCGGGCGCTAGAATGCAAATTATTCCTCCCCACGACGTTTGACGGCAGAAGTGGATGATGATGATGATGATGATGATGATAATAATGATGGTGCTGATGATGATGATGATGATGATGATGATGATGATGATGATGATGATGATGATGATGATGATGATGATGATGATGATGATGATGATGCAGAATAAAATGACTAACAAGGCAGTAAAGATGTAGATTCAATGCGAAATTAAATGGAATGAATTTCAGTAAATATGTAGATTCAATGAGAAATTAAAAGGAATGAATTGCAGTAAACGTGTAGATTAAATGAGAAAGTAAATGAGTTGAATTGCAGTAAAGCTGTGTATTCGATGAGAAATTAAAAGGGTTGAATTGTGGCAAAGCTGTAGATTATGTGATACATTAAATGGGTTGAATTGCAAAGGATGCACAGATGCCATTTTTGCTCTGCGCCAAATTATAGAAACAATCAATCGAATTTAACGAAAGACTCTCTCTACTTAGCCTTTGATGACCAAGAAAAGGCATTTGATAGAGTAGATAGAAACAAGCTGTGGAATATCTTAAAAGATATGGAGTGATTACACATCTAACAAACCTATGTAGAAGCTTATACAACAACAGTGAATGCATAGTGAGAGCAACTGGAGGACACTCAGAACCCTTCACCATATGATCAGGAGTACGACAAGGTTGTGTCCTGTCCCCTCTCTTGTTTATAACCTATATAGACAGCATATGTAAAGAAAACAGCCAATCAGAGACCGCAAGAACATTGCATGACGAACAGAACACAGAAGAAGAACCATGGGCAAATTACACCATTAAAGAACTCCTAATTGCGGACGATCAATCACTAATAGTAAAATCAGAAACTGAATTACAAGGCCACGTGAATAGTCTAAACGAAATGTGTAGGGAACATAACTTGAGAATTATCAAATGTAAAACAGAGTTAATGACAATAACCAAATAATTAAAAAAAAAAAACAACGATTCACCCAAACGAACACACCCCTGAAACAAGTAAGGAACTTCTAGTACCTAGGAAGTATAATATCATCATATGGCAAATCTGAAGACGAGATCGAAAATAGATGCAATAAGGCAAACCAACTCATTGGACAAATGGCACCAATAAGGAACAAACATGTATCAATATTTACTAAGAAAACACTCTACAACACAATCTTCCTTACCAACTCTATGCTACCAATGCCAAACCTGGACAATGACAGAAAAAGATAAAGGAAAAGTCACAACAACAGAAATGAGATCCCTGAGAAGAATACTCAACGTATCAAGAAGAGATAAGATCAGAAAGGAAGAAATCAGGACTGAAGTGAGGGTTAACGCAGCACTAGATTTTATTAGAAAGCAGCAAGTCAAATGGTTTGGCCATGCAAGTAGGTTACCAACTAACAGTATAACACAACAAGCAATGATGTACAGACCAGAGGAAAGCAGAGGAAGAGGCCGACCACGTATATGATGGAGGGAGGGAATAACAGAGTCCATGGTAATATCGATACATGAAGCCCATAAGCGGGCACTCTCCTGATGTTTATACCTCCCCTCCACACCGCAGGGTAAAAAGGAACAAGATGAGATGAGATGGGATGAACTGCAGTAATGCCATACATTTAATGAAAAGTGTATTGCGTTGAATTGCATTAAAGCTTTAGATTCAAATACAAATTAATTGAGTTGAACTGTAGTAAAGTTGTAGATTCAATGATAAGTTCAATTGGTTGAATTGTAGTAAAGCCGTAGATTTAATTATATATTACACGGGTTGAATTGTAGTAAAGTTGTAGATTCAGTTATAATTAAATGCTTTGAATTGCGGCAAAGCTGTATATTCAAGAGACATTTATTGGGTTTAATTGCAGTAAAGCTGTATATTAAATGAGAAATTTATTGAGCTTAATTTCAGTAAAGCCGACTTCGTGGCTATGGGGTTACGGACGCTGTTCGTAATAATGCATACCCACGTTCGAAACACAGCTGCAGGCAATTTGTAAGCAGACCGCCTTGCGTTTGTTTTTTACGAAATGATATGGGTGCTGGTCGTTCAGAAAGCAATGGCAAACTACTGAACGTAAACTTGCCATGAGATCACATCAGCAAACAAAAAATGCTGGTGTTGACTACGATGTGTAACTAAATTAAATTTAAGTAAAGCTGTAAATTTAATGAAAATATTATCGGGTTCAATTGCTGTAAAGCTGTAGATTTAATGATAAATTAAATGTGTTGAACTATAGTAAAGATGTAGATTCACAAGAGAAATTAAATGCGTTGAATTGTAGTGAAGCTGTAACCATACAACTCAGGCTTATTATTCAAGCTTGTCAAGTCGATCAATTCCACTTTCCGTTTGTGTTGATTTACTCCAAGTAGAATCTTGAACTGTGTCATTGTTTCGCCCGCCCCTCTGTCTGTTATTGGTACAGTAGCAGTCGGTCGTTGTGAAGAAGTGCTGCGAATACCCAACACTGTCATGTCTGCTCGAAGCTGTGGATGTTGATGTAGTACGAGACGAACTCTCCGTAGCACTACCACTGGTGTTGCTGTTGCTAAATCGGCGATCGTCGCCCCTGCCTGTAAAATCTGACACCGCAGAAATGTACGGTCCCCGCCGACTCTTACAAGTTCCAGTTCGGAAAAACTGCATCCATGACAGTCTGGCTTCTTTGTTGCAAAGACATCGACATACAAAAATGACACAACCCTGAAAGGAGTTGCAGATGCAGAACAAGTAGTTGAATGTTGTTTTGGCGTTTCCTATGGCTAGGGGTCCGAATACCCAAGTAACTCCAAGGAGGAACATAACTGTCACAGCACCCCGAATTTGTGACAGGGTCACTGTTCGTGTATCTGACATCAGTTGTTTCTGTGTATAGAATAAAGTAAATGACAGTAATTGTTTTCTGACAATTTTATTTAATTTTAAACAATGAGATCTCCAATGCCTCATCACATAACCAAAGAAAGCTGTTTGCCCCTTTCTTATAGCTATATATAATGATTTACTTTCATTAGCCTCTTTCAGGCAATCATTGCTAGTTACTCAGGCAGTCCCTGGAATTCGCAACATTCGTCTCAGGAACCACGTCTCCGTTGCTTCTAAACTCTTCCTAATTTGTTCATTCACGTTCCAAGATTCACTGCCATACAGCAATAGAGGTTCTGTATAGCAATTCAGCACTTCATATCTTACATTCTAATACTAATACTAATCGTTGAAAGTATGGAACAATATAGACGTGAAAGTCCTGAGGATAAAATTAATACTAAATGGGAAAGTGTAAAAACCAGTATATAGATTGCAAATACCACCTTGCCAATGAAGATAAATAAGAAAAAACAATTATGGATAACCATGAAATCTTGAGTAAAATGACTCAAAGAAAGAAAGGAAAGAACAGTTCAGTGTATATATTAACAGACAGAAAAATATATACGTCACATGTGCAGAGTTGCCAAAGAAGAGTGGTTGCAGAAACAATGCAAAGAAATAGAGGATCAAGAAAACTCAACTCGAAAGAATTACATGAACATATAAAACGATTTACAAAGAAGAAACATAATATAACAGGAAACGGTTGTATCAGAGAACAAAGTATAGAAATTATAATTAAAAACACTGCCATAATAAAAAGATGGATAGAGTACACAGAAGATTTATTCTGAGACAACAGTGTCAATACAGCAACATTGTATAATACTCATGATGGACCAAAAATATTAAAGGCTGAAGCAGAAAAGGCTATTAAAAAGATGAAAGAAGGAAAGGCTGCAGGTCTTGACAAGATAACAACAGAGATGATAAAATCCTTATCCAGCTTTGGCATTGGTATTATCACATAATTATATAATGATATATGAAATACCGGAAAACATCCATTTTCATCACACTTCGAAACAACAAACAAACAAACAAACCCAAGAGCTGTTGATTGTGAAGATTACAGAACTATTAGCATAATGAGCGACATAACTAAGATACTTCTCAAAGTCATACAAGATAGAATCCAACATAACATAGACGAGGAAGTAGCTGAAGAACAATTTTGGTTTCGCAAAAATAGCGGCACCAGAGAAGCAATAATCTATCTGAGGATGATAATTGAAACATATACAGAAGTTCAAAGAAGTATATATGTTTGTTTTATAGACTACAAGAAAGCTTTTGATAGAGTACAACATGAACGACTAATTACGTGCCTTCGAGAAATTGGAGTAAACGGAAAGGATATCAGACTTATTAGTAACTTGTACTAGGATGACGTGATGTCTATTAGATGCGGAAATAACTATTCGTCGCCTATAGAGATAAAAATAAGAGTACGGCAGGGATGTGTACTGTCCCCAAGCTTCTTCAACCTATACACAGAAAGAATTTTTAAACAAGTTGAAATGCCTGGACGATACCGTGTCACTAGCAGAAAGTGAGCAAGAGTTGCAAGACCTAGTGGAACAAGTAAACAAGCACAGTGCAGAATGTGGCACAATTCCAGGTATTAACATCCAAAAAACAAAAACTATGATAATTAGCAGTCACAAATAAAGGTCATTGATGAACATTACGGTAAACCGGCAAATACTAGAACAAGTAACAAATTTCTCCTATCTTGGACATATAATAACAGATGATGGCAGAAGTGAAATAGAAATCAAAATGAGAATATGAATGGTCAAAAATGCTTTCAACAGCGGGAAATAAGTGTTAACATCTAGAGAGATTAATAACGCATTAAAAATGAGAATTGTCAAATGCTACGTATATTCAACGCTACTTATGGCGCGGAAGCCTGGATATTAAATAAGCAACTTGAAAGTCGCATAGAAGCCCTGGAGATGTGGATATACAGACGAATAGGTCGTAATTCATGGAAACAAAAACAATTAAATGCAGAGGTTCTAGAAAAACTGGGAATGAAGAGAGAGTTGATGAAAGAAATAAAGAGGAGGCAAGTGAAATATTTTGGCCACCGTTAAAAGACATTATACTCTTATAAAAACTATACTGGAAGGCAAGGTTGACGGCAAGCGAGCAAGAGGCAGACAACGATACAAGTGGGAAGATAACACTAAGAGATGGACGAACATCAGCCTTATAGAATGCACAGTCCCTGGGAAGGTTAACCCGGTCAACAAATGACCGCAGAAGTCAGATGTGTCGGCCTAACGGCGCAAGAACGCAGCTCTGCTGTAAACAGGCACAACGCAATCACGTTCGGAAAAAAAACCCCGGATGAACGCAGAAGAAGAAGAAGAATGCACAGTCAAGGCGAGAGACAGACAGTGTTGGAGATCCATTGCAGTCAACCTTCATTGTGGAGACGGCACCTGATTGATTGTCTTACATTCAATGATAGTGACTTAATGCATAAGATATTTTTCCTTTTCTGCAATGCATCTATTACTTGCCCTATTAAGCTGTTGGACATTGTAGTAACAGAGAATGCAAAGAAGGGACTCTCCTTGAATTTGAAGAAAACAGTTACAATGGTGATATCAAAGAAACAAGTGACACCAAAATGTGATATGGAAATAGAAGGGGAAATTCTTAACCAAGTGGATAATTTGAAATACTTAGGGGCATTTATAACATCAGATGGTAGGTGCACAACAGAGATTAAAGGCAGAATGAGGCAAGCAAAAACAGCATCCCAGAAAATGAACAGAATCTTATGCAATAAGTCACTATCATTGAATGTAAGACAGGGAGTATCAAAGTGCTTTTTAGAACCTGTTTTACTGTATAGCAGTGACTCTTGGAATGTGCATGTACAAATTAGGAATTCCGGAGGCAACAGAGTTGTGGTTCCGTAGACGAATTTTGCGAATTCCTTGGACTACCAGGCGATTGCCTGAAAGAGGTTAATGTAACTAGAACATTATATACAACAATAAGAGAGAGAGAGAGAGAGAGAGAGAGAGAGAGAGAGAGAGAGAGAGAGAGAGAGAGAGAGAGAGAGAGAGAGAGAGAGAGAGAGAGAGAGAGAGAGAGAGAAGAGATCTAGAGATAAAACCTAATCTGGTCCTAATCCTTGCAACACGTGAAATACCTAAATAAATACACACATTGCCTTGACTGACTGGCATCTTACCATCTTGACAGACGTCAGTTATGGAGTTATGCCTGTCCATATCACAAAGCCTGGGCTGAATTGTAGAGATCATGTGTTGCCCATGCAGCATGATCCCTCTCTCGTACATTTGTATAACATATTTTCCCCATTTTTGTGTAGATGCTCATGAACAGTTGTCAATGTATGTATTATGTAAAAATCTGGGAGTCTGTGTGTATTAATTTGAGTGACTGTGTAAAGTACAGTATGTGATTTGTATATGAATGAATATATATGGGCATAAGAGAAAGAGAGAGAGAGAGAGAGAGAGAGAGAGAGAGAGAGAGAGAGAGAGAGAGAGAGAGAGAGAGAGAGAGAGAGAGAGATTATTTATGTATGTATGTATGTATTAATATTAAACTTACATTAATAATAAACTTGCATAAATGTTAAACTTAAATAAATGTTCAACTGTGATGAAAATTAAACTTACATTAATGCTAAACATATATAAATGAAAACTTTGATGAATGTTAAACTTAGACGAATGTTAAACTTAGACGAATGTTAAAATGGCATTAACGTTGAACTAACATAAATGTTAGGCTTAAATAAATGTTAGACTTTGGCGAAAGTTAAACTTATACGAATGTGTAACGTAGATGAATGTTAGACTTAGATGAATGTTAAACTTAGATAAATGTTAAATTTAGACAAATGTTAAACTTACATGAGTGTTTACTTACATTAATGTTAAACTTACATTAAAATTAAACTTACACACATATTAAATATAGATAAATGTTCCACTTACTTTTATGTTGAACTTATGTAAATGTTAAACTTAGATTAATGTTAAATTTAGATTAATATTAAATTTAGATGAGTGCTAAGCGTAGATGAATGTTATACTTCGATACATGTTTAACTTTTTTAAATGTTAAACTTACATTAATGTTAAAATTACATTAATATTACAATTATATAAATGTTAGACTTATATGAATGTTCAACTTTGATGAATTATATTTACATTAATGTTAAACTTACATTACTGTTAAAACTTATGTAAATAATAAGCTAAGACGAATATTAAACTAGTATAAATGTTAAACATTGACGAATGTTAAACTTGCATTAATATTGAACTACCATACTTCAATAAATGTTAGAATTTGTGCGAAAGGTAAACTTAGACGAATGCTAAACTTTGATGAATGTTAAACTTAGATTAATGTTACATTTAATGAATGTTAAATTTAGTCGAATATTAAATTAATATAAATGTTAACTTGCATTAATGTTAACCTTATATTAATATTAAAATTACATTAATTTTAAACTTACATTAATATCAAACTTATGTAAATGCCAAACTTAGATGAATGTTAAATTTACACGAATGTTTAATTTAGATAAATGTTAACTTATGTTAATGTTAAACTTATATTAATATTAAACTTACATTAATATTAAATTTACATTAATATCAAACTTATATAAATGTCAAACTTAGATGAATGTTAAATTTAGATATATGTTAAACGTAGATCACTATCAGTATTAAACTTACATGAATGTTGAACTTAGACTAATATTAAACTTAGATGAATGTTAAACTTACATGAATGTTGAACTTAGACTAATATTAAACTTAGATGAATGTTAAACTTACATGAATGTTGAACTTAGACTAATATTAAACTTAGATGAATGTTAAACTTACATGAATGTTGAACTTAGACTAATATTATACTTAGATGAATGTTAAACTTACATGAATGTTGAACTTAGACTAATATTAAACTTAGATGAATGTTGCTTGCTTGCTTGCTTGTGTTCGTTGGCTTGAGCTCCAACGCGAAGTCCTGTATGTCGGATGAAGGCATCCTGTTGTCCAACATCAGTGTGATGTCATACAGGACCTGAGTTTTGCGTGAGTATCCGTTGTCCCATGTCTGGCTTATTGGTGTGCAGACTGGTGGTTCCTAGGCATACAGGCAGACACTCTCCGACTTCGGAGGAATCGGCGATCCTATTGACCTCACCCAGGACCCCGAAAGGACCTGTTGCCCAGGACGCTCGACGAGGACGCGTCAATAAGATGAATGTTAAACTTACATGAATGTTGAACTTAGACTAATATTAAACTTAGATGAATGTTAAACTTACATGAATGTTGAGCTTAGACTAATATTAAACTTAGATGAATGTTAAACTTACATGAATGTTGAACTTAGACTAATATTAAACTTAGATGAATGTTAAACTTACATGAATGTTCGGCTTGAGAACTATCCTGACCACTCTGATGAAGACGAAGATGTTGATGATGATGATGACACACGATGGAGCCACCAGAGAAGAATAGAATGGTACGGTGCTGTCGCTCGTCATAAAACAACTGAAAGTAGAGATGTGCGGAGTGGGAGGGGGGATATTGTTTAAGATATGACCTGACTGACAGTAGCGTTGTTGCATGCTGAACACACACAAGTTGCATGTCCGTCATATGATGTTCTATTCAACGCGAGAACTTACGAGTATTAGCTGTTTCTGATTTACTGCGAATCCTGGACAATTAGTAAACATGCGGGGGAAAGGGGGGGGGGGGGGGGAAATCCCCGGAAGCCTTGAAGATGTGGTTTCATAGAATGATGATGAAAAATTCTTGGACATCCAAAATGAGCACTCTGGACATTTTGAGGGAGGCTAAGTCGCAAAGGCAACTGAAAGAGGCTGAAAAAAATCCAGAACATTATATACAACAATAGGAAAGAGACAAACTGTTTTCTTTGGTCATGTGATCAGAAGAGAGGCATTGGTGAATATCATGACAACTGTAAAGATCAAGGGGAAGAGAGGCAGAGACAGAATTGATTGAGACGGTGGCATTGAGGAATATCATCAGCAGAGTTGATCCAGAACACCAAAGATCGGGATAAGTGGAGAGACATGAACGCCTCCACGAGCTGGCAAGACAGAAAAATTGATGAGCTTGTCATTGTTTTCTGAATAGTCAAAATTTCATACCAACGATATTAACTCCAAATCGCTCGCTGCTGATTTTTAACCGTCGACTCGGTGTGTTGGAGAGTTGTGAAGCTGCGTTCATTAACCCATTGGTCTTTCATGCCGACTTGAAACACATGCAGTGTAATGTGGACGTTGTGCAAAATTGCCCTGTGTCTTTCATTCATTCATTCATTCATTCATTCATTCATTCATTCATTCATTCATTCATTCATGCATTCATTGTTTTCTTTCTTTCTTTCTTTCTCCCTGTCTTGCTTGCTTGCTTTCTTTCTATCTGCCTGCCTGAATGTATGTCTGCTTTCGTCTTCTTCTTCTTCTTCTTCTTCTTCTTCTTCTTCTTCTTCTTCTTCTTCTTTTTCTTCTTCTTCTTCTTCTTCTTCTTCTTCTTCTTCTTCTTCTTCTTCTTCTCCCCTACTACTTTCATTATCGTATATTTTCCTACTTCATCAAGTCTCCCTTTTATCGGGTTATCAGACAACAAGAACGACAACCAGGACAGCGATAAAACCGAAGTGACAACCTACACGATCAAGTGTATAAAATAAATAAAACTACTTACAATTTGCCGGTCTCCGTGGCTAAGTGTTTACCGACGCAATTCTTATGCCCATTTACCCGCGTTCGAAACACAGCGGCGACCGATTTATCAGCAGACTGCGTTGTGCTGGATTTTAACGAGATGGTATGGGAGCCGGTCGTTTAGAAAGCAATGGCAAACTACTGAACGCAAATTTGCCAAGATATCAACAACAGCAGTAAAATACTGGTGTTGAGAGCGATGTCCTGTAAAATGGATATGCTAAAAAAACATCACTTACAATTTGCGTGATGTCTTGTCCATGCCATACGCCCCACTATCCAGTGCGGCTGTCACAGCAACCACGACAACAGGCACTCCTGTTCAATCGGACGATAATGAAACCTACAATCGTTGTCTACTTCAAATCTATCAATGGAGGTCATCGTGGCCGAATGAATAAGAACGCGTGTTCTTAAACATCCGGTGTGCTAATATGTCAAGATAAGTGGTCCAACCCCTACACCGGACAGATGAACTAAAATGTTGCCTCGGGGACGTAAATTACAAGTACCTCAGAAGTCAGAGTGGGTTCCCTGATGGGGAGGGACACTGGTAATGGGGAAGGCTAATCTACACGCAAAATTCAGTCCAATGCTACTAGAAGTAGTGTGTATGGACTACGCTGCTTTCAAAGCGAGCGTGCACCAAAAAAAAAAAAACATAACCAAATATATAAATACATAAATAAGTAAATAAAATCATCAATGATACCTGCATCATCATCATCAATTGTCCTCAAGCCATGCTTCTTTATCCTCCTTGCACAATTTCCTAATTTTATGTGAATCTCTTCACATTTTTTATGGTTATTTTTGTTATTTCTTCTTATTCCCTTGCGTTTTAAGTTATCTTCTGTTATTCATTTCTACCGCCACATGACCTTCATAGGTTTTTCTGCAGCTTGGCTGACTGATTTCTTTAATATTTCACATTGGTCACTGATATCTTGAAATAAAATTTCCACATCGGACAATGCATCAGATCTGTTCTTTACCTCTGCGGTCAGTTTATGTTTTATCTCCTCACTCTTCAGTGCACATAGATCAAGTTTTGTGTTCTTGGTGTATATTTGATCTTCTTTAATTTTACATGTATATTGCTTATGACTAATCTACGGCCGCTGTAGCATCATCATCAGCAGCGACATCATTATGTGCCATGTCCATAAGCGTGGGCGGTCACTGCTTGACATCAGACTCGATCACCAGAGTTGTGGATCAGGTTGGTGTTCTTGTCTCCATTGTCACGAGGGCCAAGCCATCCAGATATTTAACTATTTGCTTTTCTGTTGCTTTCTTTCTATCAAGTTTGCCAGTTGTCACTAAGCTTTCATTTTTTTTTTTTAAATTCTCATCAATCAACCAGGTGCTATCTCCACAATGAAGGTTCGCTGCAATTGATCTGCAACACTATCTATCCCTCGTCTGCATTGTACATTCTGTCAGACTTCTTTTCGTCCATTTATTGATGTTATCTTCCCACTTGTATCTCACTTGTACTTTTTGCTTGTCTTCAACCTTACTCTCCGGTATTGTTTCTATAAGGATGTTATGTCTTAAACGTGGTCGACATATTTCACTTACCTTATTTATGTCTTCCATCAACTCTCTTTTCATTCCTAGTTTTTGTAGAACCTCTGCATTTTATTATTTTGATTTCCACGAAATATAGTAAATTCTTCTCCTCATTGTGTGCTCTAAAAGTCTAGACTGTCGACGTCTAAATTCTCAGAACAGTTTAATAATCAATCCGTTATACGACAACTCCTAGAGTGTGTGTTAGTTAGTTGCATATTTTTACAGGACGCCGCAGTCAACCCCAGCATTTTTTGGCTGTTTACGTTTCCTTGGCAAGTTTACGTTCAGTAGTTTGTCATTTGTCATTGCCTTCTGAAAGATCGGCACTCATACCATTTGTTGAAAAACAACGCAAGGCGGCCTGCTGCCAAATCGATCGCGGTATGCGGAATTATGAATTGCGTCCGTAACACCTTCGCCACGGATCCGGCAGAGTGTGGGTATCTATTGTAAATAAAAGTAGTGGTGGCGCAGAGGGTAGCAGGCTTGCCTGCATGTCCCGATGCTCGTGAGTTAGAATCCTTATGGAAGCTTAGTATTGAAATTTAGCCCGCGCTAACAGTTCGATGCCGGTCTCCGTGGCCAAAGGCTTGCGAACACGGTTCGTGAGCCGCTTACCAGGCGTTCAAAACGCAGCCGCGACCGATTTGTGCAGCAGACCGTGTCGCGTTGTGTTATAACGGGTTGGTATGGGAGCCGGTCGTTCAGAAAGCAATGGCAAACTATTGAACGTAAAATTTGCCTAGTACATCAACAGCAGCTGAAAATGCTGGTGTTGACTGCAACGTCCTGCAAGAGATATGCAACATAAAAAAACAGTTCGATGTAGGCTAAAATGTTTACTAGAAAACATCCTACAACTCAAGACAGCTTGGATGAGACTGAGCACATTCCTCCATGGAATTAGAGCCAGTCTAGCCAAATGTGGGGCTAGAACCATGTATCCCTCACAGTGTGTACAGAGATCAAACACAGAAGCCACAAACAACAGGTTGCACGATTTATTGCTTGTCATATTTCGCTGCATCTCGTCAGTTGAATATTTGTAACAGTACACCGTGTCGTACACATGTGGACGCTGACGTAGATTCTCCTATCTTCGTTGCCTTGTTTCACAGCAACTAGTTGCTACTTCTGTTCCCTTAGTGGAGCATTCGCGTTGTAAAGAGTTTCGTGTAGAAATCTTGCCTTCATATGTTATTTCAAACTATCATTCCATGACGAAAATTACGCCAATGTAAAAACTTCATAATTTTAATTCAGAAACATTCTTCATAATCGCTACAGCAGCACAGTAGCACATACAATGTTTATACATTAAGATTATATTAATACATATCATATCACACCTTCATATTCCGCATCTATGGAACTAATTTAAGAAATTGGAGAGTCACCTTGAATGTTTCCTCAGACAAAGTCATCCTGACTTTGATTACTGCGAATATGCGACAGTTTCCCAAAACTTGAAATATCTTTAACAAATCATCCGCTCCTATCAAGTATATACCTTCAAGGTACGATTCATTAACAACACATCTTAACCTTAAGATCCGATAGTGGTAAAATTAGCTGGACCGCTTCCATACGCATCCTTGATATTATCCTTCAACTTGCTTGCTCCCCTCCGTTGGTAATCATCATACTAATGTTGCCTTGTTATTGTTGCCGTCACTACCCCCTAACAATGCAACGTAGTACTCTTTTGTGCGTTCTCGTGCACAATATTTACTTCTTCATCAAACTTCCCCATTTGCAACAATATCATCTATCTTTCATTAACTCTCCCCCATCACCTATTCTGTTACATATTGCAAAGTTATGTATCATTTGAAGGATTTATTGAATACTATTTCAGCTGAATTACTTACCCAT
>JACEFZ010000945.1:362500-587778 GCA_014155875.1 Cepaea nemoralis
AACATCCTCGCTGTAAAACACCAACCATCGGTGGAATACAGAACACACGTCAATGCCAGTATACTCGTGTGAACTATCAACACGCTTAGGCGTTCATATGTCTCTTCACATCTCGGTCCTTGGTATTCTAGACCAACTCTGCTTGTGATAATCATCATGATGTGTCATGCCGATAAGCGTGGACAGTCATGTTTCTCCATCTCAAACGATCACCATACTCGAGGATCAGCTCTGTATTCTTGTCTTTACCATGCCACGTGGCCAAGCCATCCAGGTATTGACTTCTCTGCCTTCCTATGGTTTTCCCCCTTCAATCTTGCTAGCTTTCATGAAGTTCTCTAATTTTTTTCTTCTCATAACGTGCCCAAAAATGTTGACTGTCTATGTCTAATTTCTCTAATAAGTTTGCGGCTATCATTTGCCTCTTGTAGGTATCACATCCTGGAATTCTTAGATAAGTGGTACTTTTTCCATTTTATTTTCATCGTTTAATATATTCATCTGTCCATTCTTCTCTTCTCGTCCTTATGCTCTAGTGTAGTCACTGTAGTGTCTGTTCCGTGTGTACATACATTGTGTTTTGTGTATATATTTATTTACTGTTGAAGGCTAGTCGTCGCAACGTCCTATGTTTTCCGTAATTGTTTTCTGTAAAGCTGCAATATTTAGTGTTATTTTATATTGTTTACATTTCCACAGCTTTGCGGCAGTTCCATTTATTTGATTCATGCTGCTCCTCTTGAGAAGTGTAAAGAAGTTGTTTCTGATGACAAGCAGCTAGATCAGACCTGCGCGTGCCATTTTTTCCCTACCGTCTTGTGGAACACGATGTGAAAGCCTCTTTTTATAACAAGAGTCAACATCTACAAGTGCGGCGTCTAATAATTTATGTTGGTGTTTCTTTCATTACCCTTGGTAAGTTTAACTAACGAACTAATTTCGTTACCGACTCAGCCACATTTCGGATGTTAATTTGTAAGGGATTGTTGTCGACAGGGGTTATATTAGTATTAATTTATAATAAACAGAACATAACACATATAGTATTAAGCACACACAAGAACAATGTTTAACAAAATATAAATACACAGGAAAGATATCAGTGAAAATACACATGAAAGACAATCGTGTAAATACACTAAAAATACATCCGTAAAAATACACTTGAAAGACATGCGTAAAAAAAATACATGAAATACATCAATGAACATACACATGAAGTGCATCCATGAAAATACATATCAAGGGCATCCGTGAAAATACACATGTAAGACATCCATGAAAATAGACAGTCTCGAAAATGCACGTGAAAGACATCCGTGAAAATACATATGAAAGACATCCACGAAAATAGATATTCATAAAAATACACATCCATAAAAATACACATGAAAGACATCCATGAAAATAGACATCCATGAACATAGACAGCCACGAAAATACATATTAAAGACATACGTGAAAATAGACATGAAAGACATCCATGAAAATGGACATCCATGAAAATACACATCCACGAAAATACACATTAAAGACATCGATGAAAATAGTCATGAAATGCATCCATGAAAATACACATGAAAGACGTCGATGAAAATAGACATTCATAAAAATACACAAGAAAGACATCCATGAAAATAGACATCCATAAAAATAGACATCGATGAAAATAGACATGAAATACATCCATGAAATTACGCATGAACGGCACCCGTGAAAATACCAATAAATCTTAACTAAAGAAATGATACACACTGCAGTGCCCAGTTTATCAGTTATGAACATAAAAAGAGAGCTCATTAACACGCCTTAAAGCGCATTGGGTATATTGAATCCATGACATCCAACATCCATGAAATTACGCATGAACGGCACCCGTGAAAATACCAATAAATCTGAACTAAAGAAATGATACACACTGCAGTGCCCAGTTTATCAGTTATGAACATAAAAAGAGAGCTCATTAACACGCCTTAAAGCGCATTGGGTATATGGTGCTCGCCCACTATTTTCTATACTCATTGGTATTCGATGGGTGGTGTAGTCGTTCCTCGACGACTGATTTTACTTCCCAGAACATCTCCAGACACAGCCCATTTCAAGTTAGTTTGTAGTGGGAAACTAAGTCAATTAAACACAAACAAAAATCTCTGTCGATGAGAACTCAAACACGTTACCAACAGGCGACAGGCGAGCGTCCTTGCAACTAGGCTACCGTACATCCCATTTATCAACTTGACGAAGATGAAAAGATAGGGGATGCAACTCACGAAATACCTGCCTCATCGCGCGGTTAGGCTTGGGTAGTTCCACAAAGTTACAGTGAGACTTGAGTCAAGTACTGACATCACAGCCCTTGGGACATTCCCATTACTGCTTCGTCGTCATCTTCAACAACCAGAGAAAAGTCCCAATAGTAATGGTCATCATCACCATCATCCACATTTGTCGTCAAGCCTCGTGGGGAAGGTTAAATGGCGCTCCAGCGCCCGATTGGTGGCACTGGATTGTGTCATTCTGTGTGATTGTGCAATGTCTTTGATATCGTCAATCCTTATTTTTTCTCGGCCGTCCTCTTGCTCTCACTTTTTCGCAGGAATTACACAGATTTCGTTTTACTTCTTTTTGTTATATCCTGCTGCATTCATTATTTCTCTTATCGAGATAAGAACACAGTTGATCCACGACTCATGTGATCGTGTGAGATGGTGAAACATGACCGCTTATCAGAATGGCACATGATGATGATGAGTCTGACAAACCTACCTGTAGCCGCTGACGTTGACAGTTGCAGCCAGGAAGGCCACATTCAGCAGTAGTAGTGCAGTACACAGATTCATCAGTATCTTTCCTGGCTTTTCACTGTTCAAGCATCTGAAGACATAACAAGTTTTGTGGTTGTTGTGTGTAATTGTGTCGTCTGTGCTTGTACTCGTGACAGTATACAGTCTATTGCTACTACTACTACTACTACTACTACTACTACTACTACTACTACTACTACTACTACTACTACTACTACTACTACTACTACTACTACTACTCCTGCTGCTGCTGCTGCTGCTGTTGCTGCTGCTGCTGCTGCTGCTAATGCTGCTGCTTTCTATAGTGTTTATATCCTTCAATTCCGCTCGTAGTCTAGTCAACAACAACCTAGCAGTTCAACAGGAACTAGAATTCCAACTGAACTGAAATGATCGCAGTAACGATAGTGTTCCACGTCAATAAATCTTTCAATCGATCGACCAGACTAATATATGACCGTTCCCATGTTAATGGGAGGGGCGGTCCAAAATATAATAAATAATGATTTGTAAATATTCTGATTTAGCTGCCGAACTCGATCCCATGTTAATATTGAAACAAATGACGAATGCATATCATACTATCCATCGTTCTGTGATTATCTGACGTTGCTGATTGCTAAACAATGTAACTTACGGAATTCTGCGTGCGGCTGATTCCATGACTTCCAGCTGATATTGAACCGGCATATTATGACGCCATAACTTACTCATGTTCTTGGCCTTACACGTCCTTCTGCCAAACATCCTCATTCCTGCAGATTGTTCCGTTATTTCCTCCTCTTGCTGTAATCTCAGATGTCATATTCATAAGGTCTTTCAGTTAGCTAGTAATGTTGTTATTTCTGTGTTGTCAATTTGTGCGCCTTCCTCCATGATGTTTCCCAACTTGACTCTCTATAGTAACGTAGTCCGTCGTGACGTCAAATAGCACCATTTGTATTCATGCGCTTCTCAATTAACTCTTATGGTACTGCTTGTCATAATTTTCGTATTTACTTCTAAATCATTGACTCTTGCCTCCGACACTACATGGCACTGCTGCTGCTGCTACTGCTATTGCTACTCTTACTGTTGTTTGCTGCTGCTCCTCCTATTTCTAATATTACTACTACAACAACTCAGACTACTATTAATTCAACGACTAGAACTAACAACTACAACTACTGCTATACACCTACAACAACTACTATAACTACAACTACTACTTTTAATTTTGTTGCGTATCTCGAACGGGACGTTGCAGTCAACACCAGCATTTTTCAGCTGCTGTTGATGTACTAGGCAAGTGTTACGTTCAGTAGTTTGCCATTGCTTTCTGAGCGACCGGCTCCTATACCAGCACGTTATAACAAAGCGCGACACGGTCTGCTACACACATCGCTCACGAACCGCGTTCCCAAGCCTTTAGCCACGGAGCCGGCTATAACTATTACTATTACTAAAATAATAACTATAACCGCAACTATTAATATTAATACCAACACTCATCATTAGCATCATCATGTACCATGCCGGTAAGCGTGGGCGGTTATAGTTTGCCATCTCACTCTATCACCAGAGTCATGGATCAGCTCTGTATTCTTGTCTCGACCATGCCACGTGGAAAAGCCATCCAGGTGTTTACTTCTTTGCCCTCCCCTTGTTCTCTTCCCTCGATCTTGCCAGTTGTCACTGACACATGCCTGTGGTCATTGACATTGAGGTGAGTGACCGGGCATGAGAAAGAATGGAGATGAGAGTGGGAGACAGTAAAGTGACTGACCTGGCTATGAGAAAACAGCCAGTCCTGAGAAATGTAATAATGGGAAGGGTGAGTGTGACCCCAGGGGATGGGGGAAGGACAGTTTAGTTTTGTGTGAAGTCAAGGGACTTCAGTACAGTTGATGTGTAGATGCCGAACTGGTCGGTATTCTAAGGAGAAGCGGAGTTAGAGATCTCCGTGTTGTGTTGTTCTCCTAGTTGTGAAGACAGGTCTAAACCCAGAGTGGGTTGCATAGTTGAGCAGTGGCTCCAACCCAATGTGTGGGTTGTATTGTGGGAGATTCCAGCCGTGGATAGTAGCTGGATTACCTGTCTTGTGGATTTGATAAGAAGCAGGCCGTGAGAAGGCATTGATGTGTGCTGGTTAAATTGTGAGGAGGATATTTATATTCTATGGATTACATTGTTTCTGGATATATAAATATGTTCCGTCTGTCCGTCTTATTTCTGGAATAAATGATTATGTGCGCCAACTCAATCTTGTTTCATGACTGGTGAAGGTGCACTTCTGGGGTGAGTTGGATTAAGAGACAGTTAGATATCTCAATTGACACACCATGAACATCGTTACCTAGACAACGACCATCACACGACAATATCAAGCAAAGATCATCAAGAACATTGATATTATCATCAAGAACAACGTGTGACAGTCACCAAGTTCTCCAATGTATTTCTACTCATAACGTGACCAACAAATCGTGACTGTTACGTCTAATTTCTCTAATCAAATTTCGGTGTTCATGTATTTCTTGTAGGACCTGGTCATAGTTTTTTTTTCTATCTGTCCATGGTATTCTCTGCATTTTCCCCAGAAACCACATTCCCACAGCCATCAGATGTTTTTTTTTCAGCTTGCTGCTCATTGTCCACGCTTCACATCCATACAAAAAGCACAGATTCTTTGTAGCACCTCAACACACATTCTCGTTGCAAATGACATCTTTTTATTTGTCAGTATGTTTTTCATCTTGCAAAAGACTGCCTTCGCCACCAACACTACTACTAAATACTATTACTACAATTACAAATGATCCTGCTATAACTACCGCTGCTGATGCTAATACTAATGACAATAGTAGTAATTATATAAATACGACTGCTACTATTGCTATTACTACTACTACTACTACTACTACTACCACTACTACTACTACTACTACTACTACTACTACTACTACTACGACTACTACAACAACAACAACAACAACAACAACTACTACTACTACCACTACTACTACTACTACTACTACTACTACTACTACGACTACTACAATAATAACAACTACTACTACTACTACTACTACTACTACTACGACTACTACAATAACAACAACAACTACTACTACTACTACTACTACTACTACTACTACGACTACTACAACAACAACAACAACTACTACTACTACTACTACTACTACTACTACTACTACTACTACTACTACTACTACCACTACGACAAATACTACAACTACTAATACTACTACAACTACTAATACTACTACTAATACTAATACTACTACTACGACTAATATTACTACTACAACTATACAACTGCTATGATCACTACTTCGAGCTGTAATGCTCTGTTCACCAACATCACTACACCTTTGACTTACCTAAACATGGAAAAGGTCACGAGGGTAACAAGCAATCCAGTCGTTGATATCCCACACCCGATGTAGGTCAGATAGGTCAAGATCACCTCATGCTCCTGGGAGAGCGGGGAGGATTGTGAGTTCTGTAAGGTCAGTTGAGAGCGTTTAATTTATTTGTGAGTTATGTAAGGAGGACTGAGTACTTTTAATGTATTTGTGAGATCGATTGAGTATGTTTAATTTATGTTTGCGTTATGTAAGGTCAACTGAGTACGTTTAATGTATTTGTGAGATCAATTGATTATGTTTAATTTATTTGTGAGTTATGTAAGGTTAACTTAGTACGTTTAATGTATTTACGAGATCAACTGAGTATGTTAAATTTATTTGTGAATTTTGTAAGGTCATTTGAGCACTTTGAATGTATTTGTGAGATCAGTTGAGTGTGTTCAGTTTATTTGTGAGTTATGTAAGGTGAATTGAGTACTTTTAATGCATTTGTGAGATTGTTTGAGTGTGTTTAATTTATTTAGGAGTTATGTATCGTCAACTGGGTGCGTTTAATGTATTTGTGAGATCAAATGAGTATGTTTAATTGACTTGTGAGTTATGTAAGGTCAATTACGTGATGACGGTTCAAATCAGCAGTGGTTCGGAATCGCATCGGTAACTTACGGGGTATGTGAGCCGGCCACTCAGAAAGCAATGGCAAACTACTGAGCGTAATCTTGCCAAGAAATCAACATACAGCTGAAAGATGTTGGTGTTGACAGCTAAGTCCTGTAAAGGATATGCTAAAAAAAAATGTATTTGTGAGATCAGTTGTTTGCCTTTAATTTATTTGTGAGTTATTAAAGGTCAATTGAGTACGTTTAATTTATTTGTGAGGTCAGTTGAGTACGTTTAATGTTTTTGTGAGTTCTGTGAGGTCAGTTGCAGATGTTTTATTTATGTGTGAGCACTGCAAGATCAGTTGGAAGTGTTAAATTTATTTGTAAATTATGTTTGGTCAGTTGGAAGAGTTTAATTTACTTGTGAATTATGTGAGTTCAGTCGGGTGTGTTTAAGTTATTTGCATTAACAAGTACATTGTACTTGAGAAATGTTTATAGTTAAAAATTAGTTGCTTGTTCTTTACATGGCGTCGCAATCAATCCCAGCATTGTTATGTTTTGGCTGTTAGTGATATATTCGGCAGTTTTTACATTCAGTAGTTTGCCATCGCTTTAAGTGCAACCGACGTCTCATATGCCATCGAAAATAGCGCAAAGCGGCCTGCTTCCAAATCGTCTGTAGCTAATTTTGAACATTCGAGTCGGTGTGTCGGGGAATTGTGAAACTCTTCACTACCCGAAATCATCAGCGCGGGCTGCTATACTTATCGAATCTAAATATGCATGTTTAACAAAGCACTCTACAGCACAGTCGTCCTACCAACTCTATGCTATAAATGCCAAACCTGGACAATGACAGAAAAAGAGGAAAGACAACTTACAACAACGGAAATTAAATCCCAGAGAAGAATACTCAATACAGCAAGAAGATAGAAAATCAGAAATGATGAAATCAGGACTATAGTGGAGCTAATAGCAGAGAAGATTTCTGTAGAAAACAGCAATTGGAATGCTGCAAGCAACATTTTAATGTAAAGCTCCCTTTAATTGCATCATATAAGGAGGTCAGCATGGCCGAATGGATAATATCATTCGCTTTTAAAATTCCTGTGTGCTGATGCCGATGTAACGGGTTCAACAAGCCCTGCATCGGTCAGTTGGACTAAAATGTTGACGTCTCGTCGTTGACTTGGGGACGTAAATTACAATTACTTCAGAAGTCGGAGTGGGTTCGCTTGATGGAGAGGGAGACTCGTAAAAGGGAAAGCTAATCTACACGCAAAAATGTGAACTAGATATTGTAGCACGAGTATGGGCGACGCTTGAATTCAAAGCGGGCGAACGTAAAAACAAAACATATATTATGACATACCAGTGTCGCGTTTTGTGAGGTGAAGCAGCCCCCCCCCCCCCCCCCCCCCGAAGATTGACGAGACGTTTTCCAATATGCCATGTCCCATTCCAGATTTGTGACTTGAAGCTCCGTGGCAATGGCGTTGCGGACGCGATTCGTAATGCCGCTTATCCGTGTTCGAAACACAGCGATGACCGACTTGGCAGCAGACCGTGTCTCGCTGGTTTTAGTGTGTTGGTATAGGAGCCGGTCGTTCAGAAAGCAAAGGAAAACTACTGAACGTAAAACTGCCAAGACATCAATAACGGCAGTAAAATGCTGGTTTTGATTGCAACGTCCTGTAAAGGATATACAACTTTAAAAACAAAAAACCATTTCCTTAGGAAGATAATGTGATGGTTTCCCTTGTCTTCCACGCTGATATGTTATGTATACTTTTATTGTTTACATTCTCACCAAAAGAACAGCAAAACTTGTGAGATGGCTGGACTGACAAGTAATATTGTCAATGTTGGTGTCGTTTCTAAGGGTGAGAATTCCATCTGTTGACCATGTTGATTCTGAGGATGATACCGGGAAGCAACGTTAATCTTCCATTCTTTTATGTATTATAATAGAAAACATTAATCTTCTATTATTTTGTGGATTATAATAGAAAACTACGTTAATCTTCTATTATTTTCTGGGTTGCAGTAGAAAATGACATAAATCTTCTATTATTTTATGGATTGCAATAGAAAACAACGTTAATCTTCCATTATTGTATTGGTTACGGCAGAAAACAACGTTAATTTTATATTATTTTATGGATAAAACAACAATAATCTTTTATGGATTACAGAAAAAAGCAATGTTAATCTTTTTCTCTTTTTTTTTTGTGTGTGGATTTTTTTCGGAAACAACAATAATCGACTTTGATTCTGGGGATTAGACCACAAATAAAACTTTAATCTCCCATGATTCTGGGATTGGTGGTGTTGTTTGTCAATCAAGAATGATGATGAACATTCATTTCATCCAGTGGATTGGATGAAGAATGACTAGCCCGATGAATTGGATTAAAGTGAGGAAGAGTTGCGCAATTCGTCGACCACACTCTCTCGCCGAGGTCCATCTGAGTCCAGTGGCAAGACAAGTAAAGACGACTGGGGACGAATACTGGTGCAGTGGATGACCAGGGCGCTCTACGTGCCTTGCCGTGCTCATTATGTTCAACATTACGTTACAAGTACATTGCAAGTACTTCTGAAGTCGGAGTGAATTCGCCTGATGGCGAGAGAAAATTGTAATAGAGAAATACAATCCACACCCAAAAAAATCAGTCCAGCGCGTTAGAAGTAGTGAGGCGTGTATGGACTACGTTTGATTTCAAAGCGAGCTAACAGAAATAACAATAAATAAATGGTGAGTTCTTACCTGCAATATTCCAGTACACGCAGTCATGGTGCGCTCCTGGCTGAAATGTGATGGGACAACGTGTGAGACCATTTGAGATTGTGATGTTGTATATTTGTGAACGCAGTACAGACACAATGATCAAGGAGGAATGTACCATCTTTGGTATTCTTCTTCTTCTTCTTCTTCTTCTTCCTCCTCCTCCCACCATCCTCCTCCTCCTGTCACATCTTCTCTTCTCCATCGACTGTTTCCTTCTCTTCCTCCTCCTCCTCTACTTCTTGTTCTTCCTTCCCCTCCTCCTTCTCATCTTCTTCTTCTTTATCCTCCTTCTCCTCTTCCTCATTCTTCTTCTGCCTCCTCCGCTTCTTCTTCTTCTTCTTCTTCTTCTCCTTTATCCCTCTTCTTCTTCTTCTCCTCCGTCTTCTTCTTTTTCTTCTTTTATTTCTTATTATTCGTCGTTTACTTCCTCCTCCTCCTCCTCCTCGCCCTCCTCCTCCTCTTCTCATTCTTCTTCCTCCTATCCCGCCTCCGTCTCCTCCTCTTCTTCTTCTGTATCCTCCTTCTCCTCCTCCTTTTTCTTCTTCTTCTTCCTCCTTCTCCACCGCCCCCCCCCCCCTTCTTCTTCTTCTTCTTCTTCAGGTGCCTAGTCTGGAGCAGAAATTGACAACCACGACTCTCCAATTCTCCCCCTTCCACTCCATATTTTGATGATGCTCTTGTTGCTGCCATTATGACTTGTTTTCCGATAGATTAAGCTCACCCCAGTGATACTTTTATGTTTCCCCTACTTCTGTTGCCTAATATTTTACATCATACGTTTTTACTATCCCATCTCTTCCGTTCAAAAGCCCCGTGAATTGCATTTCTTTGTTCTTTATCAATGAATGAATCACTGAAAAACGAGAAGTAGGTAGAGAGCTTTACCAAAGCACAACTACAAAAAACAATGGACGTTGCGGCCAAAGCCTTCGTCAGCACAGAACAAACAAACAAAAATAGATTAACAAATACTTATCTGTGTCTTAGCTTGAAACGGCTATCCATGGGTGGAATGAAACGGATGTTGTGTTAACGGGGTCAACTGACTAAAGGTCAGTACAGCCAGAAACTCGGTGATTGGTTGAGTCAACCGGTGAGGGAACCCGCGCTGGGGGGATCGGGGTGCGCCCAGGAGAGCGAATGGAAAAATATGGATGTGTAACTCTGGGGCGATGTAACGGATGCAGTTCGCAATTCCGCCAAGTTCGAAACGCTGCTGTGGGCAATATGGATGCAGGCCAACAAGCGTTTGCTATCAAAAAGTAGCACAAGTGACGGTAGTTCGGAACGCAATGAGAAGCGACCCCACGCAAACCAACCAAGAAGTCACAGAAAGCAGAGATAATGCTGGTGGTGACTACCACGTCCTGCGAAGGACATGCAACTGGCTATGAAGTGGACTATAAGATAGCGGAGATGGGGGGGGGGGGATAAGGGGCGTAGGGGACTTAAATAAAACTGTGTTGGACATTGAGGCCGTGAGGGGAAAGTGAACCCAACTGGAAGATAAGACGGTTTTCCAATGTCTTGCGATCGCGTTCGTGAGATGTGCACGATTTTATCGCCGTAACACGTATGTCGGCAACCCCACAGTGGTCGGAACTGTTGAAGTGTAGGGGTACCGGTTTCTTGGCACCACTGTCGATATCGGATAAATGTTGTCTAAATCTGTCCGCCAGACGAAGGCCCGTCTCTCCAAGATACCTCATGTCGCAACGTGTGCAGATGATCGCATAGATAACGTTGCGACTCGTACATGAGAAACCCTCCCGGATGTGGAAAGTAGTCTTAGGGAAAGTCAGACTGGTGGTTTGAAGGACATATGGACAAGTCTTACAACGAGATCGAAGACATGCAGTCGTGCCAGGAAGAGACTGGTGGGATTGTGATAGAGTGCTATGGACCAGCACATCCCTCAGGTTACGATCACGCCTGTATGCCACAAGTGGGGCTTCTGAGAAGACATCGCGAGTGACCGAGTCTGCCTGGAGGATGGATAGATGCCTCATGAGAATATTCTTGGCAGCAATATTATGAGGATGGTAGGTAAGTGAGAGAATAGGTCTATTATTGCGTGGTTTCGGGTTGGAAGAGAGAGCCTCGGCACGGCTAATAGACTGGCAGCGGTGAAGAGCTGTAGACAGAACATTCTCAGGGTAGCCTCGAAGGCGGAAGAAATCCAACATTTCGTGGGCTTTTTGACGGAAGTCGTTATTATCATGACAAAGCCGTCGGAGACGTAACAGTTGTGAGAAAGGAATGGAATCCTTGCAAGAGGGAGGATGGGAGGAGGTATAGAGCAGGAATGCATGTGAGTCAGTCGGTTTATAGTAAACCGTCGTGCATAGGCCAGCAGAACCTAAGGAAACTGTTATGTCTAGGAAATTAACAGCCGATGAGGAAATAGTGGAGGTGAGTCTGATGCTAGGATGAAAGTTAGAGAAAAAGGCAATGAAGTCCTGGAGATCAGACAATGGCATGTCTGAAACACCAAAACAGTCATCGATATACCTCCTATAGAGCTCCGGGAGCCTACCAGTGTATTGACTCCATACCTGGTGTTCAAGATAGCCCATGAACAGACATGCATAACTCGGACCCATCTTAGTGCCCATGGCGCTGATCTGGTCAAAATAGTCCCCATTGAACTCAAATGAATTGAGGTTAAGGACTAACTCTGCCAGACGCAACAATGGTCCGGTGGCTATGGTGGGGCCGTGTCTTTTGTCTAAGAAATATTCCAAGGCTTTAAGGCCATCAGAGTGAGGAATAGATGTATAGAGTGAAGTCACATCTAAAGTAAAGATGTGGTGCTGAGAAGGGGTGGTGAAGCTGATGGAATCGAAGATGGAGATAGCGTGGTTGGTGTCTTTGATATATTAGGGGAGGCTAGCAACCAAAAGCTGAAATATACTGTCTAGGAACTCTGAAATCCGTTCAGTAGGACAAGAGCAGGCCGAGACGATGGGTCTGCCTGGGTTCCCTAGCTTGTGTGTCTTGGGCAGCATGTACAAGGTGGGTTTGCCCAAGCAACTATCTTGGATGATCAGCGACTTGGCAGAGCTAGGCAAGAGGCCTTGTCTGATGATGGCATTCGTCACACTCTTGACTTCGGTGTTGTTAATGACCGTCCCGTCTTCTGTTCGTGGTCTGTAAGAAGTGGCATCATCAAGTTGTTTGTTGCCTTCCTGTATATACAAGTACGTCAGGAAAAACAAAACAACAGACAACAACACGAATTCAAAACAATGTATTACCTTAGTGAATTTAACTGATTCAGTGCCAAACAAAAAGCAGGTTTGGAACAAATATGGCACACAATCAAATGAACAAGTATCTAATGTAAATCACTATTTCCTGAGCATTGAAATTGCGGAAGATACCACGAAACAAAAGAAATAACACGCACGATGTTCCGAGTATGGCGACATATCCACCTATATCCAAATAGGAGATCACATTTGGCAATTTTTTTATCCTTTGCCACTGAATCAGTTAAACATAGACTCAATGAATTAAAAAAATATTGCACGATTTCTTGCCTGGCATATTTGGCAGCATCTCGTCAGGTGCTTACTGTGGAGTTATATAGCATGTGATGTGAAACAATAAATGATTCTTTTGGGTGAAATATGATGTACATCGTCGCTTTTATTGCTCGAGTGCGTAAAACATTATAAATTTTATCTGCAAACCTGTACCACAATTTTACATTTCCAATTCAGTCATCCACCCACGCGCTAATTGTGGGAGGCGATGTTTCAGAAATTCACAACAATATATTCCGTTTCATTCATTCATTCAGTGGCATCTCCAATGCAGAACCTCTCTCTCATAACAACGTTCCGGAAAACTTCTCGGTCATAAGCAAGATGTCCCGCTTCAGATACACCCATCTGGAGATCATCCGCCACATCCTGCACCCATCTTCTCTTAGGCCTTCCTCTTCCTCTCTTCCCTGGCATATACCCCTGCAATATTGCTCTTTCCAAACTTTCATGACGTTTCAAGTGACCAAAATATTTGAATTTTTTTTAGTTTATCATCTTTAGGAGCTAACATTCTTCAATATTCAACTCTTGTCGTAAGTCAATAAATCATGTGCCATGCCGGAAAGCGTGGGCGGTCATGACTACTACTATTACTACGACAACTTCAAAAACAACTACTACTACTACTACTACTACTACTACTACTACTACTACTACTACTACTACTACTACTACTACTACTACTACTACTACTACTACTGCTGCTGCTGCTGCTACTCAATCTATCATGTGCCATGCCCGAAAGCGTGGGCGGTCATGACTCGCCATTTCACTCGATCGCCAGAGTCGTGGATCAGCTCAGTGTTCCTGTCTCGACCATGCCATGTGGCCAAGCCATCCAGGTATTTCCCTCTCGGTCTTCCTCTTGATCTGTTCCCTTCGATCTTGCCAGTTGTCACCAAGTTCTCCAATCCATTTCTTCTCATAACATGTCCAAAAAATATTGACTGTCTACGTCTAATCTCTCCAATAAGCTTACGATGTTCATTTGTCTCCTGTAGTACTTGGTCATTGGTTTTTCTGTCTGTCCATGGTATTCTTTGCATTTTCCTCAGAAACCACATTTCTGCATCCATCAGATGTTTTTCAGCTTGACTGCTCATAGTCCAAGTTTCACATCCATACAAAAGAACAGGTTCTATGTATCCCCTCAACACTCTTTTTCTCGTTTCAATTGACATCTTTTTATTGGTCAGAATGTTTTTCATCTTGCTAAAGGCTACTTTCGCCATGGCGATTCTTGTTCTAATCTATTTAAGGCATCTCCCATCAGATGTTATGACTGTTACAAGATAATTGTACCGATTCACTTGTTGAAGAATATTTCCATTTACTTGTATATTACATTGTGGCACTTCTTTCTTCCTAGTGACGACCATAACCTGAGTCTTTTTACAATTTAATTCTAACCCCAGTTGCTCACTGTATACAACAACCGCATCTACTAATTGTTGCAGGTCCTGCGCATTGTCTGCAATTAATACTGTATCATCTGCATATCTAATGTTATTGACGTTTCTTCCACCAATGCTAATTCCATTTATATCCTCTACATTTCTGAAAATATTTTCACTGTATAGGGAAAAAAGATCTGGAGACATCACACATCCCTGCCAAACACCTCTCTTAATTGGCTGATACTGTCCCACTTCATTATCAATCCTTATTGCAGCTTGTTGTTTCCAATATATGTTTTTTATAAGTCTAATGTCTGTTCCATCAATTTGTAGATCTGCAAGCATATCCACCATGTTGACATGTCTAACTCTATCAAAAGCCTTTGTATAGTCAATAAAGCAAAGATGTATATCCTTGTTTACTTCTATAGCACGTTCAATAACTGTTCGCAGCATATACACAGCATTTACTGTACCCTTTCCTTCTACAAACCCACATTGTTCTTCCCCTATTTCAAGTTTTATCTTCTTCCTCACTCTTTGCATGATAATTCTTAGCAAAATCTTTGTGATGTGACTCATTATACTAATTGTTCTATGTTGATCACATTCCAAGGTTCCTGATTTCTTTGGGATTGCAATAAATACAGAGTTACATAATTCAGGAGGTATATCTCCTGTATTATATAATGTGTTCAGCAGTCTGGTGACTTGCTCTAGTCCAAATTCTTCTAAAGCTTTAATCATTTCTGTTGTGATGTTATCTGCACCGGGGGCCTTGCCAGCTTTCATATGCTTAAGAACATTTCGAACCTCCATCTCCAAAATTGGCGGTCCTTCATTATTAAATCTAATATCATACTGTTCGTCTCTGTTATCATCATAAGGGTGTTTCACATAATCTGTCCATATATGTAGAATCTAGTCTTTTTCTATTATGATTTTGCCATCTTTAGTTTTTAGACACCCTGTTGATGTACTTGTTCCTTTATTAGTAAGTTCCTGAATTCTTTTGTGCAATAATTTGGTATTTTGACTGTTGTTTTGGTTTTCAATTTCTAAGCACTTTTCCCTCAAGCCATGCTTCTTTTGCCTCCTTACATAATATTCTGACTTGTCTGTGAATTTCTTCATATTTGACAGAATTATTTTTGTTGAGTCTTCTTGTTTCCATGAGGTATAAAATTTCTTAAGTCATCCATTTCTTACGACCCACCTTCTTTAATTTTGGAATAGTTGTTTCTGCATCCACATTGATTGAATTCTTCAACGTTTCCCATTGATCATCCACATCCTGGAATAGGATCTCTAGATCAGACAATATTTCAAATCTGTTCTGTACTTCTATGTTGAATTTGTTTTGTATTTCCTTGTCATTACTCAATGTACACAAATCATATTTAGTGTTTCCTGTTATATACTTGACTTTCTTCAACTTTATCCTCAATGTTCCTGTGAGTAATCTGTGGTCACTATAACAATCAGCACTGGGAACTGTTTTTGCTACTGTTAGCGTGTTTCTAAATCTTCTGCTAATGAGAATGTAGTCAATATGGTTTCTACTCCTGCTATTAGGACTCCTCCATGTCCATAATCTTCTAGGGTGTTGCTTAAACCAGGTCTTTCCTACAATCATCTCCTGTTCTTTTGCCCACTCTACGATCTGTATCCTCTTTCATTTCTCCCTCCTAAACCATAGTTTCCTACTGTGTATCTATCCCCTTGATTTCCTACTTTTGCATTGAAGTCCCCTAATATGATGTTTATTTCTGAATTTTTACATTTCTTTAAGGCAGACTCTATGTCATTATAAAATTCTTCTACACTATCTTCATTGGATTCTCCTGTTGGGGCATATACCTGAATAATATTTATGCTAAAAGGTCTGCCACTTAATTTAACTAGTAGACCTCTGTCCGACACGGCCCAATATCCTTGAACAGATTTTGATGTTTTCCGGTCCAAAATAATTGCCAATCCCCTATGACGATCTTCACCTCCAGAATACATAATCTTGAAATTTGCATCTATCTTGATGCCTGCTCCTGTCCATCTCGTTTCGCACATACCTAAAATATTAATTTTTTTCCCTTTCAATTTCTTGTTTTATGTTCTCTAATTTTTCGTCGTCGTTTAACGTCCTAACGTTCCAAGTTGCTAATTTTAACGTCTCTGTCCTTGTCTTGCGATGATCAGTTTTTAAGCGAATCATGATGTACTAGGCACTTTTAAAGAGGTAGTTTGCCGTTGCTTTCCTCTATGACAGTGACCTTACTGGTCGGAGACCGCAGCCATTGACTCAAGACGAGCTCCTCTGCCTGCGGCCGTGAAACTCGAGACTATGACCAACCAATATCTGTTGGCTGCCCTCAAAATTTCATCCACCAACTGCCTTACGTGGCTTCTTTTGAAAACTTCCAATAAAAGAACACAAAATAACATCACATAATCCACAGGAAAACACTATTCACAGGAAATCCATAGGAAATCACACGAAATCCAAAGGAAAACACTAAATAGCGTCCCTCCGAAAAGTAACGCGTCATTTTGTCGCCATCTTAGACCGCCATCTTACACCGCAATTGTCGTAAGTATGTATTTGTTATTTTGTGTATTCAGGATATTCTTAGAACCCGTCTATAAAATTTATAATTATTGGTATTTATGCGCTGTTCAGCTTGTTCAGTAAGTGTTCATGTCTCACGGGCGTATGTTGCAATGGAAAAGATGCATGCTCTTAAACACCAATTTTTGTAGATTAGTGAATTAAATACACTTTCCCGTTTGTCATCTGTACACTAAAACAACTGCGCATTATTACTATACACGCTATTTGGTCATAAGTTCTTCTCCATTTCCTGTGAAAAACCGGTTATGTTTAACTGTTTATATAGTTTGAGATATAACCTATAATCAATGTTGTGTTGTTCTAAGGCATGGGTTGTTGTTACCGAAACGTTGGATTTGTGTGACGTGTTTTAATTTATTTATTATTACTTTTGGTAGTCGTTATTGTAGTATTTTATTTGCTTCCTACTATGATTTCTGTTGGCTTGACCCGAGCATCTTTAAGGTATGTACATATCTCTGAGCGTGCTGCTTCTATCCAGGATTTTAACATATCTTTTTGTTAAATTATAAGTTGTTATATATTGCTGTAGTTAAGATATTTCGTAATTCTGGAGACGGTTCATGGTTGATTGACTGAATTATTGACTGCGTGGTTGATTATTTATTGATGTATTGATTCATTGGTTTATTGATTATTGACTGGTTCATTATTTTATTAATTATTGCTTAATTGATTATATCTCATCCATCTTCATGGATTAATCAGTAATAAAATACAATGTGTAAAACGTTAATTGTACGTCCTTTACAGGACGTGAAAATAAACCTAAGCAATTTGTTTCACTGTTTGTCATTTTCTAGGCATTGTTATAATCAGTATTTTACCATTCGTTTCTAAACGGCCGACTCTCTTAACAGTGTGAAAATCAACTGAAAGCGGTATGTTCCTAAATCGCGTGGATTTGACTTCAACCCCAGTAAGTTTGGACTGTAAACTCGTGTGCGTTACTCCTAGACTACTGACGGCGACACAGTACAATGTATCATAGTAAAGGGTATCAGTAAAACTAATAGCTTATATTATAATATTACAGTAAAATATATCAGTAAAAACAATACTTTATATTATAATATTATAGTAAAATGTATCAGTAAAAATAATAATGTATATTATAATATTATAGTAAAATGTATGAGTAAAGATAACAGTTTATATTATAATATTATAGTACAACGTATGAGTAAAAATAATACTTTATATTATAACACTGTAGTAGATCAGCATAGCCGAATGGATAAGAACAAGTATTCTTAAACATCCGGTGTGCTGATGCCGAGGGGTTCAACCCTAACACTGTACAGTTGGACTAAACTGTTGACCTATCGCCCTTGACTTAGGGACGTAAATTACAAGTACCTCTGAAGTTGGAGTGGGTTCGCCTGATTGCGAGGGACACTGTTAATATGGAAAGCTCTTTCACACACAAAATTCAGTCCAACACTACTAGATGTAGTGTGGATGGACTACGCTTAAGTTCAGATCGAGCTAGCGCAAAAACCAAAATAATAATAATAATAGTAATAATAATAGTAATAATAATAATAATAATAATAATAATAATAATAATAATAATAATAATAATGTATTTTTTTTTCGCATATCCTTTGCAGGACATCGCTGTCAACATCAGAATCTTTCAGCTGATTATTGATTTCTTGGCAAGATTATGCTCAGTAGTTTGCCATTGCTTTCTGAGCGACCGGGTCACATACCCCGTAAGTTACCGACGCGGAGCGAACCGCTATCGATTCTCGAGCAACGTCACGTTGCTTACGAGAGTATACGGGATTACGCAGAAAGTCATGTAACCCCTAGGCCAGGGAGACAGGCATTATTGTAATTAAGCAGTATAAATAAAATAATTGTTTATATGTAATATTATAGTAAAAACAATAAGTAACAATTATAATTTATAATATAATATTATAGTAAATAGCATGAGTAAAATATAATAGTTGTAAGTCTATGATAGAGCAGCGGATATCATGCTTGCCTGCCAGCCCGAAGGTCATGTGTTCCAAACACTTATAAAGTCATTTGAGTCAAGAGAGTAGTTTATATTATAGTAATACGTGTGAGTGGAAATAATAGTTCATATTATAATATTGTAGCAAAAAGTATGAGTAAAAAAAATACTTTATATTATAATATAATAGTAAAAGTATGAATAAAGATAATAGTTTATATGACAGAGCTACCGTATGACAGTAAACGGTACAACCTGCTTTCTGTTAGCGCCGAATGTTGGACGGCGCTCACGGAACCCGACACCCCATATTGTGAAAACGGCTTTGGGCGAAGGAGTGCATTTGGGATGGTACAAGCCATACCCTAGTGTGAGGAAATGCAACCTACAGACTAAATGTCATGACATGGCAGACCAGGTCCTAAGCTTTAGTCGGCAACTGTATAGGATGGAAGCTCCGACAGGCGGACAGTTAGAGCGTTGATTTGCTGATCCGGTAGCTTCTGCAGCTTGTCCTGTTCCAGGCGTATTGGTGTTATCTTTCCTCTGGAGTACACTAGACAGGGGGAAAGAGGGATCAAGCAGCATGGGCAACACATGATCTCTAAATCCAGCCCCGGCTTTATGTTATGGAGAAGTATAACTCCGTTTCACAAACTAACGTCTGTCAAGACGGCTAGGTGCCAATCATATTGTAGTATTATATTAAAAAGTATCAGTAAAAAAAATAGTATATAGTATAATATTATAGCAAAAAGTATCAGTAAAAATATACTTATATATATATATATATATATATATATATATATATATATATATATATATATATATAGTCGATGGTAAAAGAGAAAGGGAGACAATCATAAAGACTGATGCTTCCTTCACTACGGTGCTAAGAGGTAAAGAGTAGTTCTGACTTCGTTACGGGCAAAGAAGAAAAATAGTGAAAAGAGAGAGAACCTCACACCGCCTCAACCGACAAAAAAAGAGGATAGTAATTAGATAAGATATACGAGATCTCAGGCAGGGGCCTCAACTCTGGACTGACTGTCATATTTGAGACCCAGACATTGGATTAAGGTGTTAGATTGTGGTAGAAATAGTGACTGTAAAAGTAAAAACTAAAAGATACTAAACAAACAAATCAAGGACAAATAAACAAGCTCTTTATTTATTTCTTCTAACAGCACATTGCGTGTCAATAACAGATACAATAGACAACTGTATATATCAAATCACCACAGTGGGTAACCCCTAACCAATCAACAGCACTTAAGACAACAGGGTACACCAAGTACCACAACACAGGTGTTCCAAACAATGGCTGGTTAGACTGACACTATAAAGAACTTTGACACAAGCAACACTGCACATACAATAAGGCACTACAAAAACATAGGTTACACAACATAAACCCCAAGACGCGACATAAACAAGAGTTGTGACACAATTTACTATCCCACCAAGAACCCAGGCTTGCTGACACTAACTAGTCAGCTGCTCGGCTTTCTCTTCTGCTCTGGACTATGATACTACATATTTTGCCTACTGTATTGAATTCTGGACCTATCAAATTCTATAGAACTACCAAACACAGTACAGTATCGATACTTGATTACTTCCAATTCGTACTGGCACTGCGCTGTCTGCTATATTAAATCTAAAAACCTACAAATATACACACCATCATATGAGAACAACCTTTCTCCTGCATCGTCACTGAATACCCCTGGTATTAGTTTCTTACTACATCCCTGCCAATCTGCAGAGTAGCACTTTTACAATCATTAATTGAAGCAAACCCATGTTGTTGTCATTCTGCCGATCGTCGCCATTTTACTTGTGAAAATAAATACTAATTTTTATTCACTTAGGAACAGAAGATTTCCTCATTCTAGGTAACACTATAAACCGAACTACACCGAATCGTACCTCAAACCTGTGGATGTTAAGTTTGGAGCTTCCAGTTGGAAACTAGCAAAGGCACCACTATCCTATCTTTAATTAAGCTATCTAAATAAATTTAACTCACCAAGAGTGGGCTTACAAATTGCCAGTTATTTTGATGGATTTCCTCGGTCCTCGTGTGTGGGCCACACAAGCCAGTCATGGTTAAATCTAGAGGCATTTGTGACTCCCTGCTCTGGTCCAGTGACTGGGCCTCCCTATTCTATACTACAGCGATCTACATCATCGCTCCTTCGGCCACGGTTGCCTGGTTTGGAGAGACTGGGAAACTGACACGCGCCTCTATTTATCCTCACTTCCAGAGCGGCTTCCCATCGTACCCCAGGGCACTGCAAGGGATGCTGGTATTGGTAACATTATCATCATCATGTATCGCGCCAGACTATTACACATCACACCCCCAATTTTTCGACGGTCCCCGTCGAATACTCTAGACCCTTAGGGTTTAGACAAAACACTAGGGCTATTTAAGTAAACAATCAATTAAGGGGGTTTCACCATGGGACTAAAACCTCTCAGCGTAAAATTGTCACCAGTTATATTTTCTGAACCTGCCTTAGAAACATACATCAGTGACAATTTTAAAAAATCAGCCCCTGACAAAAGATAATACCATATCTTATGAGTGGCCATGAGGAATATGCAGTCTGCATACACAATAAACTAGCAACCCTGACATCAACATCAACACTTAGCTCCATGGATGCAATATGTAGGGGCACCCAAAAAAAATTTCACACAGGCATCCTCTTAAATTTACAATCCCTACTTGTAACCCAAAAACAACAATGACCAGAATAACATGCATGCTATCCACTAGATCACCTGCAAACCAAGATGCAGACTCCCTTGCCACTGAAAAAAATATAACTCCCATGACTATGCAGGCAAACCCAGTTTTTGTTTCCCTGGTCTGATTCTGGTAGCCCCGCTTCTGCCAGCAACATCCACCAGTTCCATGGGATGAGTCAGTAATTTCTCAGTTGTCACCGTGGTACCCAAATGAAGCAGGGTAGAGAAATACCTGCACATGGGGAAAAAAAACAAAGCAAAACAAACATGCTGGAAGACATGGCGTCTTAGACTCACTTTCTGTGCGTGGGGATTCCTAATTCGAATTAATATTGCATGACACAAAATAATTAACTAGTAATTAATTATTTGTCCATAAAGTGTGTCGCAGAAATATATAACGAATGTTTCTGTCTGATGATGCTCACTGGATATCGTTTCCTCCCACTATTATGTGTCTCTTTTGAATTGTCTTATGCACAGGGGAAATATAGGAAATCAGTTCATTCACTGCTCGATGATTCTCGCTGGATGTTATTTCTTCTCACTGAATGTCTATTATGTGTCACTTTTAAATTTTCTATGCACGGGGGAAATATAGGAAATCACCGTTCACTCGACCCGCAACACTCAATATGTCCACCCATGACATCATGAACATGGACGAACACGCTAGTATTAACTCCTCTGCTTCCGCCTATAAGGAAAGGATTTTCTTATCACCACAGGTAACATTGTCATCTGTCACTTCAAACGGACATGGTGAACTGATGCACAATAAGGGAAACATCCCCCTCGATGATCTCAGGTGATGGTGCCACCGGTGGGGATTGAATATGGATGTCCAGCGCTCTGCTGCTGGTGGGACACACTGGTGGGACACACTGGTGGGATGGATTTCTGATGTCCCCTCTTCCAGACAAACAAGGGAAAGGTACTTCTATGGATGGCCCCAGATGTTGGCATTGCTGACATCAGTCGCATGAACAGTCCACAACTGTTCTCCCAAAAGAGAATTTTTCTCTTGGACAAGCACAGCTCCAGCCTCTATTGAATGTGGGAGCATTCTGCTCTCATGGAGTCGTCGACTATATCTGTAACTTTGAGCAAAGCTTGACGGTTTCAGTAGGAATATGTATGCATATTCCAAACAACTTTATAGTATAAGTTTGGTGACCTTCGTTGTTTTCTCACTCTTAATTTATACCAGCGGACTCAGACTGAGCGCCGGCTGGGTGGGAAACTTCGGTTCCCTAAACATGGAATAAGGTCACCTTTAATTTCGACGACTTGAGATGTGGTGTAGATCTGGAGGCTCTTCTCTCAATGCTGTGCTTCTTGGAGACTTGGGGAACAAACCTGAACCCAGTTAATGTCTTTGGCCAGGGACCTCTCACTGACTGTACAGTCCACCTGGAACAGCCCTGGTTACCCCAGGCCATTCAATCTACTGTTATCTTCAACCTCACCATGCTACTATAATAATGGCATATTATATTATATATATCCTGCACACCTAATCTGGCCACCTCCATACAGGAATATCACCCACATAGAATTAACATAACCTAATATTGTATACTACAGTGCTCCATATTTTCCTCTTCACTGTTGTAAACAGCCACAACCATTATTTCATTATTTCCTCATATTTTATTCTAGTGCTCTGTATTTTCCTCTTGTCAGAACACAGACTTTACAGAACAATACATCCTCCTTTGTTAACAAGAAAAGGGGTAGAATTAAGACAGAAGATTCCAGGAGTTCTTAGGGCGGGGAATGTACTGTTGTACACCCCAGACAGAAGATTACACTGCTGGACTGTAACAGGATCAATGAGTTTACACAACAAACTACAGACTAAACAAAACAAATTAAGAACAACAAAATTTGGTTTTTATTGACAGAACTGCATGGTTTAGGGACAAACAGGCATCTTGACATGTCACATAACTGACATATACAGAAATGGGAACCTATGTTCCCACAGTAATCACTGCTGCCTAACATCGCTACGCACATGACTAGGTACCCATCTCCACAAACCAACAAGGACATGGCAACAACAGAGCCTCAACGTAAACAACAACGGTAACAGCAGGTATGGACTCTCTATTGTAATCATCTCAGGACTCATGGACAGTTGGTACATACAGAAATGGGAATCTGAAATCCCACAGAGATAACTGCTGCCTAGTACTAACTACAGGGGCGGTCTCTAAATGACAGTGAGACCTCAATCATGCTCAGTTGAGTCGAAGGGCACCCTCAATACCCACACAAGACACCCGCATCACATAAGTCGACTGGGACCAGATACAGCGAAAAACCATAACATAACGAATAACAAAACTATAACCCTAACAGCAGAGATATAGTGGCATAAACACGCATAAACAGGTATACGAAGGGGATGTGAGTGGCCTACGACATTAACCAGAGCCGGGGCTCAAGTTTGCTCTACAAACCACAAACATGGCCAGAGGTCACTACCAAGAGTGGGCTTACAAATTGCCAGTTATTTTGATGGATTTCCTCGGTCCTCGTGTGTGGGCCACACAAGCCAGTCATGGTTAAATCTAGAGGCATTTGTGACTCCCTGCTCTGGTCCAGTGACTGGGCCTCCCTATTCTATACTACAGCGATCTACATCATCGCTCCTTCGGCCACGGTTGCCTGGTTTGGAGAGACCGGGAAACTGACACGCGCCTCTATTTATCCTCACTTCCAGAGCGGCTTCCCATCGTACCCCAGGGCACTGCAAGGGATGCTGGTATTGGTAACATTATCATCATCATGTATCGCGCCAGACTATTACATATATATAAAGTATAACAGCTATCATTTGCGAACTGAGCAGGTTAGGGTTTTTTTTCTTTTGTGCCACCGACAGAAAAAAATAAATACACACCTTACCGAGGATTCGAAACCTGGGCTCCCGAAGGAGAGTCCTGCGTTCTATCCACTCGGCCAGCTACTCCCATATGTATGGCAAGTCGCAAGACAAAATCACAAATACTGAAGTATTGGAAAGATCAGGTGGTGTGACGGTTTGTTTCATGCTCAGTCTTCGTAGACTTAGATGGATAGGACACAGTAGGAGGATGGATGATGGCAGAATACCAAAAGACATCTTTTTTGGTGAAATACAGATGAATAACAGATCTCAGGGTCGGCCTCTACTACGATATAAAGATGTGTGTAAGCGGGACATGATTGATACAGGTTTTGATAATGCATATTGGGAGCAAGTCGGACGTGTTGCGTGGAGAGCAAATGTCAGAAATGTAATGAAGACAAAGGAGAACATGATTGCAGATAGCTCAACACTGAGCACGTGAAACGTAAGATCGTGCATGGTGGTGAAAATGACGATGTGTTCACATGCATCCACTGTGGGCAAACATGTACATTGCGAATTGGTACAATCAGTCGCATGAGCTACCGCCATGGTTTGTAGTTATTATGCCTTTTTTATAGCACAATAACAAACTATCGCCTGTCAAGACGGCAAGGTGCCAATAATAATAAAGTATAAGTAAAACAAAATAATTTATATTATAGTATTATAGTATAAAGTATAAGTAAAAATAATAGTGTATATTATATGATAGTTATAAGAATAAATAACAACATTAGTTTATATTATAATATTATAGTGAACAGTATGAGTAACAATATTTTTTATATTGTACAATTATAGTAAAATCTATAAATAAAATAATAGTTTTCAGTTTACATAATAGAAAGTATCAATAAAAATATTAGTTTATATTATAATATTATTGTAAAACGTATCAGTAACATAATTTTATATTACAATATTATAGTTTTGGTTTTTTTGTTTTTTTTGTGTGCATATCCTTTACAGGACATTGCTGTCAACACCAGCATCTTTCAGCTGTATGTTGATTTCTTGGCAAGATTACGCTCAGTAGTTTGCCATTGCTTTCTGAGCGGCCGGCTCACATACCCCGTAAGTTACCGATGCGATTCGAACCACTGCTGATTCTCACCGTCATCGCGTTACCCACGAGTGTATACGAGATTACGGAGAAAAGTCATAACCTCTAAGCCACGAAGCCGGCATAATATTATAGTAAAAAGTATAATTAAAAATAATAGTTTATATTATAATATTATTGTAAAAGTAAAAATTATAGTTTATATTATAATATTATAGTAAAATGTATCAGTAAAAATAATAGTTTAATAAAATAAATATATAAAAATATAATATATTTGTAAAATGTATCAGTGTATGAGTAAAAATAGTCGTTTATATTATAATATCTTAGTAAGAAGTATGCCGGTCTCTCTGGTATAGAGGTTACACCACTTTCTCCGTAATCTCGTATACTCTCGTAAGTAACGTGACGTTGCGCGAGAATTGGTGGCAGTTCTCTCCGTGTCGGTAACTTACGGGGTATTAAGCCGGTCGCTCAGAAAGCAATGGCAAACTACTGAGCTTAATCTTGCCATGAAATCAACAATCAGCTGAAAGATGCTGGTGTTGACAGCGATGTCCTGTAAAGGATATGCGGAAAAAAGTAAGAAGTATGAGTAAAAATAATCGATTTATTTTAATATTGTTGTAAAAAGTATGAGTAAAAATAATTACCAGTATAGCCGGCAGAATAATGACAACATTTTCTGTGAGATTAACTGAGTGGTATCCTTTGATACTGACAGATACCACACGCTGAAAGTCCAGAACCGAACCATCATGGGGAAATCCCCCAGCTGGGACGAACAACTGGGATCGTTTGTATGCCACAAACTGGATCCTGTTGTCAAGGGATTCGTTGTAGATATTGCGAAGTAGATCCAATGGTAAGGTAACTGTAACATTCATCTGCAAGTATAGGAAAACATCAAAGTGCAGGATATGTATATTTGCAAGTACGCATGTTATGTCGAACGATATTTCTGCACATTGGATATATTTGGTCCAAACCTACTTTTTGTTTGGTACTGAATCAATTAAATTCACTACGGGAATACGCTGGTTTGAATTCTTGTTTTTGTCTGTTGTTTGTTTTTCTTGTTTCCTAGGATATGCTGGTGTGGTGAAACACGAAAGGGCGGACGCAATGGCTGGGTCTGCACCGCTCGGTGTGGCATTGGTGCATGATAAGACAGATGTGGTCGGGGCCCTTTCGTATTGTGTGCATAGTGCAGAAAAACAGATAGATCATCACAGCCTGGAGATACTGGTGCTTCACGGTGTGACCAGAGGATCTGGCTGAATACGCAGGACACCGAGGAAAGGCAAGAAGGACACATAATCAAATTGCTACCGGTAACATTAGTATTGGGACTCTTCGCTAGCGTTTGAAGATGAGGACGTATGGTAATTTCCCTAGTGCTATGATGTCTGTTCTTGACACAACTCATTTCAACTCACAGGAAGATTGCTTCATCATGTTAGGTTTGTGAGCATGGCTCAATAGATTGAAAATAATCTTTATATCGAAAGTTCACATGAAGCGTAACTTCATACCTTATGATGTGGCCAAGAGATTTATCAGAAGCTTTTATAGAACCAAGTGGAAATCAGAGCTTCCGGGCCACCAGACAGAAGAAGCATATTACCAACAGAACCAAACAATTATAATCTTTAAATTACGCACGGGACACAACAGGCTGAAATACTACGTTATATAAACTTAATGTAGCAGATGTTGTTGTTGTTTTGTGTTCGCCTGCTTTAAACTCAAGCGTAGTCCTTACACGTGCTAATACTTCAATAATGCGTTCACACATGTTTGCCCTCATTCACGTTCAGTTTTTTGAAAAGCAACTATTGTATCGTTATGACATTTTCTCTGCCGCTTATGTGTACTCTTATATTTATTACAGGTCAAAGAGCAACTGAAATCATGGAAAGCGGCTAAATTGCTTTGATGTTTTGACGAAAATGTATTGACTTTACAATAGCAAACTTGTTTTACACTAATTGTTGACGCCACCTCTGAACACTTCCGTTACACTATGCGACGTGTTCTCATCAGGAAATTCCCTGCACCACGGAAAATATTAATTATTGGACACTTATATTTTCGTGTGAAGATGTAATGTTTTGCATATCCTTTACAGGACATTGTTGTCAACATCAGCATCTTTCAGCTGATTGTTGATTTCTTGGCAAAATTACGCTCAATAGTTTGCCATTGCTTTCTGAGCGACCGGCTCAAATACCCCTAAGTTACCGACGCGGAGAGACCCGATACCAATTCTCGCGCAACGTCAAGCTACTTACGAGAGTATACGAGATTACGGAGACAGTCGTGTAACCTCTAGACCAGAGCGATCGGGAAGATGTAATACATTTCCTAAAATGCAATTTATCTCTGAACCGTACATTATATACTGCATATAAACAAACATTGAGATCTGTTGCACCATCTCTAGAAAAAAAAAAAAATTTCTTGGGTGTACAATATAATAAGGTTATATGCTAAATCTTATCATTTTCCCTCAGTTTGATACTGAGTTATGGATTTTAATTCTGGGCAAAACATTTGTGAACGCACTATAGTAGGTGCCACTACTGGGGAGCTCACTGGAATGATTTTAAGGTGTGGATTAGCTGCCCTTTATTACCAGTGTCCCTCGCCATCAAGCGAGCTCACTCCGACTTCTGAGGTGCTTTTAATTTAGGTCCCCACATAAAGGATGAGACGTCAACATTTTAGTCCAGCTGACCGATGTAGGGGTTGTACCCGTTACCACACCAGAAGTTTAGGGGCGAGCACTCTAACCCATTCTGTCATGTTCACCACCGGAGACACTGATGAATGTAGGACTGGTAAAATGACAGCTAAACATTTGTTCAGGGAGTGTCCAATATATATATATATATATATATATATATATATATATATATATATATATATATATATATATATATATATATATATATATATATATATATATATATATATATATATACATATATATATATATATTGATTAGAGAAATTAGACGCAGACAGTCAAAATTTTTTGGACATGTTATGAGAAGAAATGGATTGGAGAACTTAGTGGCAAGATCGAAGGGAACAGACCAAGAGGAAGACCGAGAGGAAAATACCTGGATGTCTTGGCCACATGGCATGGACGAGACAGGAACACTGAGCTGATCCACGACACAGGTCATCGAGTGAAATGGCGAGTCATGACCGCCCACGCTTTCCGGCATGGCAATGATATATATATATATATATATATATATATATATATATATATATATATATATATATATATATATATATATATATATATATATATATACATATATATATATATATATATATATATATATATATATATATATATATATATATATATATATATATATATATATATAATATAATATTTTAACGCATATGATATGTTTTAGGTCCTCTAAAAGTACTGGAGAGTTTTGGTCATAGACCATACCTTTATGAAGGGAAAATCCCAACTGCACCACCCCGCGGTAGAGGATGGAAACACACCACGGTGTGGCTAACACAGCTCTGGGGACCGAGTATCCACCGGAATAAGTGGACAACTCTGCAGCTGAGCAGAGCAGGGCACTCACTTGTCCTTAAAGTCGGAAATGGCTGTCAAAGGCAGAGGTAAAAAGACCACCATGTGAATGTGGAGGGCAAGGGGAAACCACCACATTATCTTCCCAAGACTTCATGGCAAAACATATATCAAAGTTAGTGAAGGACGTTAATGGCTGTCTTAGGGCATCCTCGTCCGGTAGGGACAGTCATGAGCCACTGGTGACACCAGACCGTCATCCAGCTACTGATGGCAAAATCTTAACTAAAATAAATAAATTTAGAGTAGGAACATGGAATGTTAGGACATTAAATGAGCTAGGAAAGTTGACCAATGTTCTAAGAGAGATGGATAGCATGAAAGTGAATATACTAGGCGTTAGTGAGATGAGATGGAAGGGATCGGGCAAAATTATAGCTGACAATCACACAATAATTTATTCTGGAGGGGATACACATGAAAAAGGTGTAGGAATAATATTAGACGAAAAAACAGCCAAGTCAATTAATGGATACTGGTGTATTTCAGATAGAGTTATTATGGTAAAAATCAAAGGCAAACCAATAGACATAAATATTATACAAGTATATGCACCAACAGCACGCAGTAGTGATGAAGAAATACAACACTTTTACGACGAAATAGAAATGGCCATGGCTCAAATTGGATCACAAGAAATAAAGATAATACTTTGTGATTTTAATGCAAAAGTAGGGAATGGAAAAATGGAGGATGTAGTGGGGAATTATGGTTTAGGTACAAGAAATGAAAGAGGGGAAAAGCTAATAGAATGGGCAAATATAAATGATATGATAATTGGAAACACATGATTTAAACACCATAAAAGACGACTGTACACATGGATAAGCCCTGATAAGAAAATACGCAACCAAATTGACTACATACTAATTAATAAAAGATTTAGACATGTTTTAATTAATGTAAAGACAATGCCTTGTGCTGACTGTAATAGTGATCATGTACCACTATATGGACAAATAAAAGTAAGATTAAAGAGAGGGAAAAAAATGGTTAAGAACATGAGACTTAATAAAGAGGTTCTGAAAATAGATAAAGAAATGCAAGAACAATACAGAGTGACTGTGCAAAATAGGTACAATGCAATAACTATAATACAGAGTATAGATGAACAATGGGAAATGTTAAGAGACTCCATTCATCAAACTAGCAAAGAAGTATTACCGGAGAGAGGCACAATAGCTAAGAAAAAATGGATGAATGAAGATATCTTAAAACTGATGGACAAAAGAAAACAGAGTAAAAATGGCAAACAAGAATACGCTAAGATAAATAAAGAAATAAAAGATAAATGTGGGAAGGCTAAAGAAAGTTGGTTAAACGAGCAATGCAAACAAATTGAATTAAATTCCATTAAAGATACAAAAACTATGCACAGACAAATCAGTGAGCTTACAGGAAGAAAAATAAGAATAAATACAGGGTGTTTGAAATCAAAAACAGGAAAGATAATATTAGAGGAAGATGCTATAATGAAGAGGTGGAATGAGTATATAAGAGAATTATATGAAGGAGAAGGGGAAGAATTAACAGAAGATAGTAACTTAGAAGGTCCACCTATTCTGAAAGAAGAAGTCACTGACGCTATGAAACGTATGAAGAAAGGAAAAACAGCTGGGCCAGATGAAATCACAATAGAAGAATTAGAAGTATTGGGAGAATTTGGAGTAGATATATTAACCAAAATGTTGAATGATATTTACAGCAATGGATATTTACCCAGTGATATGCTGAAATCTGTATTTACAGCTATACCAAAAAGACCAGGAGCAATTGATTGTGAAGATTTTCGTACAATTAACCTTATAAACCATATCACTAAGCTTCTACTTAGAATCATAATGAGAAGAACCAAAAAGAAAATAAAAATGGAAATTAGTGAAGAACAGTATGGATTTGTGGAAGGAAAGGGCACAAACAATGCAATTTATACATTACGGACACTAATAGAAAGGTCAATAGAGAAACAGAGAGACATATATTTGTGCTTCATAGATTATACTAAGGCATTTGATAAAGTAAAACATGATGAACTGATTAAAATGTTGGAAGATATCAACACGGATGGAAAAGATTTAAGACTAATAAAGAATATTTACTGGAACCAAGTAGCAGCAATTAAAATGGGAAATAAAGAGGGTAGTTACGAACAGATAAAGCTAGGAGTACGACAAGGGTGTGTCTTGTCACCAGATCTTTTCTCCCTGTATAGCGAAGTAATAATGAGAGAGATCAAAGAGATGCCAGGAATGCTAGTTGGAGGTTATAATATAAATAATATACGCTATGCAGATGACACAGTATTGGTGGCGGATAATTCAACAGACCTACAACAATTATTAGACGTTGTAGTAACAGAGAGTGCAAGGAAAGGACTCTCCTTGAATATCAAGAAAACAGTAACAATGGTAATATCAAAGAAAATGGTGACATCAAAATTTGACATAGAAATAGAAGGGAAAATCCTTAACCATGTTGATAATTTTAGATACCTAGGGGCATTTATAACATCAGATGGAAGATGTACAACAGAGATTAGGAGCAGAATAGGGCAGGCAAAAGCCGCATTTCAGAAAATGAAGAGTATCTTATGCAATAAGTCACTGTCACTGAATGTAAGAAAGAAAGTTCTGAAATGCTATGTAGAACCAGTTTTGCTGTATGGCAGTGAATCTTGGAATGTAAATGAACAAATTAAGAAGAAATTAGAAGCAACAGAGATGTGGTTCCTGAGACGAATGTTGCGAATTCCTTGGACTGCCCGAGTAACTAACGACGACTGCCTGAAACAGGCTAATGAAACTAGAACATTATATACAACAATAAGACAGAGACAAACAGCTTTCCTCGGTCATGTGATGAGACGAGAGGCATTGGAGAAGATAGTAACAACTGGAAAGATCGAGGAGAAGAGAGGCAGAGGTAGACCAAGAGAAGTGATGCTGGATGGATTGAGACGGTGGCATGGAGGAATATCAGCAGCAGAGTTGATCCAGAAAACCAAAGACCGAGATCTATGGAGAGCCATGAACGCCGACGCCAGCCGGCACGGCACTTGATCATGATGATGATTGTAGATAACTTCTTTAAAAATTTTATGAAACTTTGAGAAAAATACAACAATTATTTAAATTACATAAATTTTCTACACATGTTCTTCTCATTCCCGGGCAGCCAACTGGCATAGTTTGTTAGTTTTAAATCAGTTATTTATGTAATAAAACGACATTAAATGGAAAGACGTCTATTTAAAGGGATTTAACAAGAACAGTTATATCAACGGACATTACTTTTAGTAACATTGCTATATTATGTAATTTAAATAATTGTTGTATTTTTCTCAAAGTTTCATAAAATGCTTACAGATGTTATCTACAATCATATGCGTTAACATATAATGATAAAATCTTTAAGGCATTTTCAAAGTTTTCATAAAAATAATGCATCTATTTTGAATACGTGAAAATTTTTTAACCCATTTTTCCCGCAACGGGAACGGGAAAGGGCCGAACATAGACATACAGACAGACAGACAGACAAACAGACAGACAGACAGGCAGGCAGGCAGGCAGGCAGACAGACAGACAGACGGACGGACGGACGGACGGACGGACGGACAGAAGGACTGACGGACGGACAGACAGACAGACAGACAGACAGACAGACAGGCAGACAGACAGACAGACAGACAGACAGACAGACAGACAGACAGACAGACAGACAGACAGACAGACAGACAGACAGACAGACAGACAGATAGATAGATAGATAGATAGATAGATAGATAGATAGATAGATAGATAGATAGATAGATAGATAGATAGATAGATAGATAGATAGATAGATAGATAGATAGATAGATCCATCCATCATGTGCCATGCCGGTAAGCGTGGGCGGTCATGTTCTGCCATCTCACTCGATCAGCAGAGTCGTGGATCAGCTCCGTGTTTTTGTCTCGACCATGCCACAAGGCCAAGCCATCCAGATACTTGTTTCTAGGTCTTCCCCTTGGTCTGTTCCCCTCGATCTTACCAGTTGTCACCAAGTTCTCCAAATCATTTCTTCTCATAACATGCCCAAAAAATTGTTACTGTCTACGTCTAATGTCTCTGATCAGTTTACGATCTTCATTTGTTTCTTGAAGGACTTGTTCATTGGTCTTTCTGGCTGTCCATGGTATTCTTTGCATTTTCCTCAGAAACCACATTTCTACAGCCATCAGATGTTTTTCAGCCTGGCTGCTCATTGTCCAAGCTTCACATCCATATAAAAGTACAGGTTCTATGTAGCATCTCAACACTCTTTTTCTCGTTTCAATTGACATCTTTTTATTGGTCAGTATGTTTTTCATCTTGCTAAAGGCTACTTTTGCCATGGCGATCCTTGTTCTAATCTCTTCAAGGCATCTCCCATCAGATGTTATTACTGTTCCGAGATAATTGTACCTATTCACTTGTTGAAGAATATTCCCATTTACTTGTATATTACACTGTGGTATTTCGTTCTTCCTAGTGACGACCATAATCTGTGTCTTTTTACAATTTAATTCTAACCCTTGTTGTTCACTGTGTGTAACAACCGCATCTACTAAATTTTGCAGGTCCTGTTCATTGTCCGCAATCAAGACTGTATCATCTGCATATCTAATGTTATTGATGCATCGTCCCCCAATGTTGATTCCTTCCATATTTTCAATATTTCTGAAAATATTTTCACTGTACAGGGAAAACAGATCTGGAGACATTACACATCCCTGTCTCACACCCCTCTTAATAGGATGATATTGGCTTACTTCATTATCAACTCTTATGGCAGCTTGTTGTTTCCAATATATGTTTTTTACAAGTCTAAGGTCTTTCCCATCAATTTGTAGATCTTCAAGCATCCTTATCATGTCTCACTTTATCAAAAGCCTTTGTGTAGTCAATAAAGCAAAGGTGTAGATCTTTGTTTACTTCTATAGAACGTTCGATTACGGTTCTCAGTATATACACAGCATTTACTGTACCCTTGCCTACTACAAACCCACATTGTTCTCCTATTTCAGGTTGTATTTTCCTCCTAACTCTTTGCATGATAATTCTTAGCAAAATCTTCGTGATGTGACTCATTATACTAATTGTTCGATGTTGATCACATTCCAAGGCTCCTGATTTCTTTGGGATTGCAATAAGTACAGAATTACACAACTCATGAGGTATATTTCCAGTATCATAGATAGATAGATAGATAGATAGATAGATAGATAGATAGATAGATAGATAGATAGATAGATAGATAGATAGATAGATAGATAGATAGATAGATAGATAAATAGATAGATAGATAGATAGATAGATAGATAGATAGATAGATAGATAGATAGATAGATAGATAGATAGATAGATAGATAGATAGATAGATCCCCGCGATGGGATGGGCGAAGCCGGGCCGGGTCCTCTAGTGCAGTGGTTCTCAACCGGTGGGGAATTCCCCCCCCCCCCCACTTCCCAAGGGGGGAATTTTATGGTTTCCATTGAAGGGGGGGGCGGGGATGAAGATTATTTCAATATCGCGTTAATACAAGAACAGATTACTTAATGTTTTTTCCATTCATACTTTACAGTTCTGTACGTCTCGCCCTTCTAAAATTCATTTTATAAAGTAAGTAGACCCACATATCACGTTTTATGTGGACGTCTGTACTTGTTTTAATATATGCTATTAAATTTACCTTCCATAATTACGTATACTGTGTGGGGGTGGGGGATTTTAGGTAGGAAATACGAAAAGGGGGGGATGACGTTCTGAAAATATGGTGAAGGGGGGCACGGGCCAAATTTTTGATAGGAAAGGGGGGAATGACGATCTGAAAATATGGTGAAGGGGGGCACAGGCCAAAACATGTTGAGAACCACTGCTCTAGTGTGTGTGTGTGTGTGTGTGTGTGTGTGTGCGTCTATCTATATATATATATATATATATATATATATATATATATATATATATATATATATATATATATATATATATATATATATATATATATGACAGAGACAATTATTTTGTCCCACTCTCCTCTTCATTTAAGGACACACTCAATGAAGATGTCATCAAAATAGAAAATAAAGTGTTTTAAAATTGCAAGATGATCGAGTTTATTGCACCGGGTTTTAACCCATAAGGCTCAGTCTTTTTCCAAAGAGCGAACTGCCGATAGCGTTGCAAACATCTAGAATTCTGTAGCTCCAGCGACAACCACCAGCAGTCTCCGAGAAACTGCACTCCAGAACCCAACGACGTAGCCCAGAATCGAACCTACATCCTTCGGAGCGCGAGTCAGGCGGCAAATCCACTTGGCCACGGAGATTCTTGGACGATGTCAGCAAGCTTAGGATGACTGGTGCCGTCTTTGCATTCATTCATATTCATGACAGAAGATAAACGAAGAGGCAGAAGTAAGTTCAATTTGTTTTCTCATGATTGTTGTGTGTGTGCGTGCATGATAGAAACCGATAATCATAAAAGGGTATGAATCCTGCGCTCTATATCTCTAGGCTCTAATATAGCAAAGGACCACAAATTTTCCTGTGATAAGAAAAGCAGAAGATATGGCGGCTTAGCGTTAATTGTTTGGGGAATTATGCTTAAATGGGGGAATCATCGACAGAATAATAAGAGGAAGAAGTATAGGCAGCAGAAGTAGATGCAGCAATAGCAGCTGCATAAGAAGAAGAAGAAGAAGAAGAAGAAGAAGAAGAAGAAGAAGAAGAAGAAGAAGAAGAAGAAGAAGAAGAAGAAGAAGTGGAGGAGGAGGAGGAGGAGGAGGAAATACACCGAAACCAACCGTCATTATGGCTGTGACGTTGTCATCGGTGATCTCAACATCAAACGGGAATGTAGTGCTACTGGCGTTGTACAGATTCCTCAGGGAAATGGCGCGAAGATGCAGCTGTGGGGTTGGGATATTCACGGTCCCGTTATTCAGGTTGACCTCGGCCGTGTAGTTGTCAAGGAAACCTCGTAGCCTATGGTAGAAGAGAATAGTATGGCAACTAAACGGTATAGAAACACTAGTTGCGTCTACTTTACAGGACGTCGCATCCAACCCAACATTTTTGTTTCGGCTGTTTGCAATTTAGCCGGCGAAAGGGTTATGGACGCAATTCGTAATCCCGCATACCGCGTGCGAAACACAGCTGCCGGCTATTTTCGGCAGACTGCCTTGCGTTGGTTTTCATAAACATGGTATAGTACTGGTAGTTTAGAAAGCAATGGCAAACTACTGAACGTAAAATTGCAAAGAGGTGACTAATAGCCAGCAGATGCTGGGATAGAATGCGTGCTTCTTGGAACAGATGTGCAATTTGTATACTTGAGGAGTGAGTGGTACACTTCTTTAGTACGTATAGTGAGGCTTGGTTCAGATATGCAGAATGTGTGGTACAGATGTTAGTGTGTAAGTGAGGCTTAATTAATTGGACAGCCACATTGAACAATTTGGACATTCTGAGAGAAGCTAAGTCGTAAAGACAAGCATCAGAAAGAATCAGTCGTCGTTTTTTTTTTTTTTTTTTTTGCGCCCACATTATGAGAAGAGAAAACATGGAGCATGTCGTGAAAACCAGAAAGATTTGTGGAAAGAGATAGAAGAGGAAAGACTTAGAAAATGCATGACAGTCTTGTGGCATAGCAATGATGGGAATCAACACACGAATTGGTCCATGCCATCGGAGGTCGCAATTTGTGGGGAAATATGATCGCCCACGCCAGCTGGCAGGGTGATGATTATGGTATGAGGCTTGGTACGTATTTTGAATCAATTACATTTCGTTTGTAAAAGTTCATTGTTATTTTTTACATGTATACTTCCCAGCTACCTCACACAGTACCCATGGTGAATGTGAGTGTGCGTCTGTGCGAGTATGTGATTATTCGTCTGAACGTGTGCATTTGTTTGTGTCTTTTAATGTGTCTTCGTCTGTACGTTTCTCTGTATGCATATTTGTTTTTGTGTCCGCATGGGACTTGTATGTATGTATGTATGTATGTATGTATGTATGTATGTATGTATGTATGTATGTATGTATGTATGTATGTATGTATGTATGTATGTATGTATGTATGTATGTATGTATGTACGTACGTACGTACGTACGTACGTACGTACGTACGTACGTACGTACGTACGTACGTACGTACGTATGTATGTATGTATGTAGGTAGGTAGGTAGGTAGGTAGGTAGGTAGGTAGGTAGGTAGGTAGGTAGGTAGGTAGGTATGTATGTATGTATGTATGTATGTATGTATGTATGTATGTATGTATGTGTTGTTTGTCCATCAAGAATGATGATGACCATTCATTTCATCCAGTGGGGTTGAAGGTGTGGAGCCGTGGGTTCTAAGATGGCTGATAAGGCCTATTTTGGCTCGAAATGTTCTTTGGCAATGTGGGCAAAGAATGCTTGACGTCTCTGGAGGAGGATTTCCTGCAGTGGTTTTTCTGTCCTGCCTTTTCTTCACAGCTCTCGCAGTCCTGGTTGCCTCACATATGACTGCACCTTTGCGCAATGATGCACGCGACGAATTTCGGTCTCTGGCTGCAGCCTCCCAGGTGTCATGATGAAAATCCAAAAGCATTCAGTGAAATTTTCAGAGTGTCTTTAAAACGCTTCCTCTGGCCACCTTGGGAGCGTTTACCACAACGCAGTTCGCTGTAAAAAATTTGTTTAGGGAGCCTGTAATCTGGCATGCGAGTCATGTGACCAGTCCAGCGAATCTGATTCTTCATCAGTAGAGTGTGGATACTGGGCATTGATGCTCTTTCTAGGACTTCAGTGTCTGGAATCTTGTCTTTCCATTTAATCTTCAGTAGCTTCCTTAGGCAGACTGTGTGGAAGTGGTTTAATTTCCTAGCGTGTCGCTGATAAACAGTCCAGGTTTCACAAGCATATAGCAGTGTGGATAATACAACTGCTTTGTAGACTTTTAGCTTTGTTTGCAGGCTTATTCCAGATCTGTCCCATACATTCTTGTACAGTCTTCCAAAGGCTGCACTGGCCTTGGAGATTCTTGCATTCACTTCGTCATCGATTGTGGCAGCTTGTGACACGGTGCTGCCAAGATAGGTGAATTTGTCCACAACACTTAGTCTATGATCATTCACTTTGATATTCGGCACAGTGTGATTATTCCCTGGAGCTGGCTGGTACATAACTACAGTCTTCTCCAAGTTGATATTGAGCCCAAAGTTGGCACTGGCATGTGAGAAAGCTGAAACATTATGTTGCATGTCCGCCTCTGAGTTGGCGTATAGAGCGCAATCATCAGCAAACAGGAGCTCTCTGACGGTGCCGCAGTTAATTTTGGTTTTAGCTTTCAGCCTTCTGAGATTGAATAACTTTCCATCCATACGGTAGTTGATGTCTATTCCAATGTTGTCGTTCTCGAAGGCATTCACCAACATGGCTGAAAACATAAGGCTGAACAGTGTTAGTGCCAGGACACATCCTTGCTTCACTCCATTGGTGACAGGAAAGGGTTCAGACAGTTCACCATTTTCCTGTACTCTTGCCTGCATGCCGTCATGAAATAGCCGCACTATTTGGACAAACTTTCTTGGACAGCCATATCTTGCCATAATGTTCCACAGTCCTTCTCTGCTGACTGTATCAAAAGCCTTGGTAAGGTCAATGAAAGTGGAGAACATTTCGCAGTTCTGTTCCTGACATTTCTCTTGCAGCTGCCTTGCAGCGAAAATCATGTCAACAGTTCCACGTTCTTTTCTGAAGCCACATTGACTCTCAGGAAGAAGACCTTGATCGGGATGGGCTGTGAGGCGATTGAGAAGAATTCTGGCGAGTATCTTCCCTGCAATTGAAAGCAAGGAGATGCCTCGGTGGTTGTCACAGAATTGGCGGTTTCCTTTAAGTTTGTAAAGGTGGACTATTGACGCGTCCTTAAAATCTTGTGGAATGATCTCGTTCATCCATATGTTTGTGAAGACTTGGTGAAGCTGCTCTGTTAGGACCGGCCCACCTGCCTTGTATATCTCTGCTGGGATGGAGTCAGGACCAGGTGCCTTGCCGCTGGAGAGTTGCTGGATGGCTTTGTTTATTTCCACTATGGTTGGCAGATCATCAAGTGTCTCATTGATGGGAACTTGAGGAAGGCAGTTGATAGTTTCATCATCGAAGAAGGAAGTTGCATTTAAGATTTTGCCGAAATGCTCTGCCCAGCGTCGGAGGATTTCTTTCTTATCGGTGACCAATGTTCCCCCGTCTGCACTGAGGAGGGGAACTATGCCTGGTGATGAAGGACCATAGACCGCTTTCAGTAAGTCGTAGAAGTTTTTCATATCATGTCTGTCAGCAAAGCCCTGAATTTCATCAGCTTTGCTGCTCAGCCAGGAGTCCCGCATGTGCCGAAGTTTCTGCTGCACTAATCTCTGAATGTTCTTGAAAGCATCTTTTTTTGATGTTGACTTTGGGTCATTCAAATGTGCCTTGAGGAGAAGATGTTTCTCGGCCAGCAATTGGTTGATGTCTTCGGAATTTTCATCAAACCAGTCTTTATGCTTTCCGTGGGCTGGACCCAGGATTTCCATAGCAGTGTTGTAAATTGTGTCCTTTAGGGCTCTCCATTCTGTTTCTGTATCCTGTTTAGCTTCAGCATTGGGCTTGAGGCGGTCTTCCAGCATATTTTCAAACGACTGCTGCATTTTCTTGCTGTTTAGGCGGGTGACATTTAGCTTTGTTTGCTTTTTCGCCCCTTGAGGACGCCGTGGTGGCCTGATGTGGATGTTCATTTTCGAGACAATGAGATGATGGTCTGTCCAACAATCGGCACCACACATGGATTTTGTCACTCGAACGTCTTATCTGTCACTCCTCCTGACGATGACATAGTCAATGAGGTGCCAGTGTTTCGAGCGAGGGTGCATCCACGATGTCCTATTTCTCATGGGGAGACGGAAAATTGTGTTCGTAATCAGGAGATCATGTTCGGCACATGTCTGAAGGAGGCGGAGTCCATTGCTGTTACAATTTCCGACTCCATGCTTTCCAATAATACATACATGTATGTATGTATATATGTATGTATGTATTTATGTATGTATGTATGTATGTATGTATGTATGTATGTATGTATGTATGTATGTATGTATGTATGTATGTATGTATGTATGTATGTATGTATGTATGTATGTATGTAGGTAGGTAGGTAGGTAGGTAGGTAGGTAGGTAGGTAGGTAGGTAGGTAGGTAGGTAGGTAGGTAGGTAGGTATGTATGTATGTATGTATGTATGTATGTATTTATGTATGTATGTATGTATGTATGTATGTATGTATGTATGTATGTATGTTTGTTTGTATGTATGTATGTATGTATGTATGTATGTATGTATGTATGTATGTAGGTACGTAGGTAGGTAGGTACGTAGGTAGGTAGGTACGTAGGTAGGTACGTAGGTAGGTAGGTAGGTAGGTCTGTCTGTCTGTCTGTCTGTCTGTCTGTGTTACCAGTTATCAGTTATCAGTTGGGGTATCTTCATTGCACTCCGGACATGTCCATAGGTGCTCAGATCCTCCCCCCAGCATATGCATCAGCGTCAGGTGGCTAATAGTGCCAGTTCTGTGTTGGTTGACGAGCCGTTTTGTTTTGCCGATGTACCTCTCGCGTCTGGCTGTGCCGATTCTTACTCCCAAGTCTTTCATCCTGGACAGCGATGTGGAATCACTGACGTCAAAGTCCTCTGTTCTCGCCATATCTTTGAGGACGTTAATAGCATCGGCACGATCCATGGGCTGGCCATCTACAGGGGGTGCAGAGCCAGCCAGTTTATCAGCTCGTTCATTTCCCTCGACTCCCGCATGTCCCGGGACGAAGATGAAGGTGACTTTATGGACAACAGACTTCCGCAGCGACTCAGTCCACTGTCTACGTACAGATCCAGCATCGACCTTCTGAATCATGCTCATTGTGTGTGTGTGTATGTATGTGTGTATGTATGTGTGTATGTATGTGTGTATGTATGTGTGTATGTATGTGTGTATGTGTGTGTATGTGTGTATGTATGTGTGTATGTGTATGCGTGTGTGTATGCGTGTGTGTATGCGTGTTTGTGTGTGTGTTTGTGTGTATGTGTGCATGTGTGCATGCGTGTATGTGTGTGTATGTGTGTGTATGTGCCTGTATGCGTGTGTGAATGTGTGTATGTGTGTGTATGTGTGTATGTGTGTGTATGTGTGTCTATGTGTGTGTATGTGTGTGTCTGTGTGTGTGTCTGTGTCTGTGTGTATGTGTGTGTGTCTGTGTCTGTGTATGTCTGTGTATGTGTGTGTGTGTGTATGTGTGTGTGTCTGTGTCTGTCTGTCTGTCTGTCTGTCTGTGTCTGTCTGTCTGTCTGTCTGTCTGTCTGTCTGTCTGTCTGTCTGTCTGTCTGTCTGTCTATCTGTCTGTCTGTCTGTCTGTCGGTCTAGGTGACTTATTTATAATTTGAACATCAGTGTTTGTATGTTTATGCATGTGTGTGTGCGCGCCGGCGTGCGTATCCTGTTTCTGTTTACCGTTTTAAAATGTAACTACAGATATAATTAAAGAAACCCGATCCTTAGAAAGCCCTACGTGATCCAATCCTTCCTAGGTGTCATGTCGACCTCACACCCATTATAATTTCCATGTACTGTATAAACACATCGTAACCAAACAGTTAGTTAGTCTCTGCCTTTCTTTTAGTAGCAGAAATGTTAATGTAGACGCTTTCCTTGCCGCTCGCCAGGTGATTCTGTGTTCGAACCCGCGTAAGAACGATTTTTTTTAATGACCTGTGCTCCGAGACTGACCTAGCCTGCAATGTGTACCATGAAATGTTTTCAAAGTGATGGCTTCGGTGTAAGACTGACCACATCATCTATGCAGTGTTGACTGGGCTATACAAATATGGGTCTAGCTCCATTTGTCCAATGCCCGTTTAGGTGTGTAAAAGCGTTTCATTTATTTATTTGTTTTCGCTCGCTTTGAACTCAAGCGTAGTCTATTACACGTACTACTACTTCTAACTCACTGGACTTATTTTTGTGTGTGGATTAGCTTTCTCTATTATCAGTGTCCCTCGTCATCAGGCAAGCCCACTCTGACTTCAGGGGTACTTGTAATTTGCGTCCCCGAGTTAAGGACGAGAAGTCAACATTTTAGTCCAACTGACCGGTGTATGGGTTGAACCCGCTACTTCGGCATCAGCATGCCGGAAGTTTAAGGGAAGAGCTCTTATCAGTTCGGCTTAATAGGGTTCATAACTTTTACTTACTTACCCCTTTAAATGTCTTTGTAATATATTCATCATCAACGGCATTATATGCCATGCTGATATTCATGCGGGATAAATTTCCGTCGTCTCACATGATCACGAGTTTTGGATCTAGTCTGTGTTTGTGTCACAAGTATTTACCACTTTCTTCCCTTGCTCGTCTCCAGCCTCGTTTGACACTTGTCACCAAGTTTTAATGTGTATTAAATGTATAATGTGTATCCTTAGTATTTCTCCACATTTTAAAGTGTATTTGTCCTTAGTATTTCTCCACTGTTTAAAGTGTATTTCTCACTAGTATTTCTCCCCATTTTAAAGTATATTTGTCCTTAATATGTCTCCACATTTTAAAGTGTATTTCTCCTTAGTATTTCTCCACAACTGAAAGTGTATTTGTCTTTAATATTTCTCCAGTCTTTAAAGAGTTTAAAGTTTTTCTGTTCAGTATTTGTCCAAATTTTAAAGTATATTTCCCCTTAGTAATTCTCCACGTTTTAAAGTGTATTTCTCCTTAGTAATTCTCCACATTTTAACATTTTAAGGTGTATTTCTCTTTAGTATTTCTCCCAGTTTGAGACCCAATTCTCTAATCCAAGTGCAGCTGTTTTCTGCTTCTATGGGGACCCCCTTCTTCCTGGTTCTGACAGTCGCTGTGTTCAATGCGTTTTCTGTACTAGATCTGCCTTCAAAAACAGACATGTGTTTGTGTGTAGGACGTAAGTAAATGACACAAGTGCACGTCTGATGACGTACCGCATATATGGTGCTAGAGACATGTTTGTATAGACTAAACATTCTAGTGATGACGTGGCCGCTTGTACTTACCAAGCCATTTTCTGCTGCCCATTTTAGGCTGAATTGAGAAGATCGAGGGGAAACGAACAAGGGGAAGGCCGAAAGATAAATATCTGGATGGCTTGACCACCTGGCTTAGTCGAGGCAAGAACGAGGAGCTGATTCACGACTCTGGTGATCGTGTGAGATGGCGAAACATGACCGCATACGCTTACCGGCATGGCACATGTGATGATGACTATAATTGTTGATGTATTAACTATTCAAGTTGTACTTAGAGTTTATTTGGCCTTATTGTTTCGATACATGTATTTTTTTTTATGTCGATGTATCAACTATTCATTTCTTTCTTGGAGTTGATTTAATCTTCTTCTTTGACTGTGTGCTCTGTGAATGTCGATGTATTAACTATTGAAGTTTTACTTCGAGTTTTTATTTTACCTTCTTGTTTCGCTGTATGTGTTTTTTTAGTGTCGATTTGTTACCTATTAAATTTACTTGGAGTTTATTTGACCTTCTTCTTTGATTGTATGTGATAAGAGTGTCGATGTATCATCTATTCATTTCTTACTTGGAGTTGATTTGACCTTCCTCCTCAACTTGCTTGCTAATCGAGACATTGACGTCACCGAGGTTTCCTATCACAAGAAATGCGTTCCCTGCCACCTGGAACCAAATTCTCAGTATCAGACACAGCACACATAACATTAACGTGACAAAAATTAGACACAAATTCTCGATAGCATTAAACATTAACGTAAAAACTAATCAAATCAAACTCTCGGTAGTATAAAACATTAACGTGACAACTAATAGAATCATACTCTCGACAGTACAAACCATCAACGTGAAAACTAATGCAATAAACCATAAACGTGATACATACTGGTATTATACTCAACAATGCAAAAAATTAGCGTGACAGCAATTTTCGAAAGTACAAAAAGTGATCGTGACAACTACTGGGATCAAACCGCTACAGTACAAAACGTTAACGTGGCAACTAATAATATCAAACCCGCAGCTGTACAAAATACCAACGTGACAACTAAGAGAATCAAACTCACTACAGTACCACACACCAACTGGGGTCGTATCAACTAACAGAGCAAAACCCGCAGCGGTACAAAATACCAACGTGACAATATTTCTTGTTTAATTGTGTACTATTACATAGGCAAATATAATAGGCGTCTACCCTAGGTGGTCTACGAAAATAACTGCACTCATGAACTGAATTAGAGAGTTCGAACTTCAGAGCGTATTTCAATATAATATATATTTCATATATAGATATATGAATATATAGCACCAGACGAACGGCGTATGAATACATAAATAGATAAGAAGCAAACCTCATTGTTATGGAGTGACTCGTTGTACAGCTTCAGAACTCTGTCTGCATATTCCATGACATTGGATGCAGTCAGAGATTTTGGGTCAGATGTATTTGTGACCATGTCTTTGAGTTCTGCAACTGAAATAAACACACAAACAACAAAAGAATTAACGATCTTTAAATGTTGTGCCGATAATATGACAGTAGATGATACTACCTGCTTTCTCTTAGCGCCCTAATGTTGGGCGGGGCTCACCAAAACTGACACGCCACATTTTGCCAACAGCTTCAGACGGGGGAGAGCAATCTGGAAGGTTGTAGCCTTATCCTGGTGCGAGGAAATGTAACCTAAAGATTAAATGTCATGGCAGGGCAGATCAGGCCTTAGGCCTTGGTCGGCAACTGGTCTAGGTGGTATTAATTAGAGCAATGATTTGTTGATCCTGCAGCTTCTGCAGCTTGGCTTGTTCCAGGACATGTTGGTGTTACCTTTCCTCTGGAGTAAACTAGGCAGACCGAGAGAGGGATCATGCTGTAAGGGCAATACATGGTCTCTACAATCCAGCCCAGGCTTTGTATTATGGAGAGGGTATAACTACATCCCTGGTACTATGCCTTTTTTTAAGCGCAGTGTTTACAAACTATCGTCTGTCAAGACGGCAAGCTGCCAGTGCCGTCCCGATAATTGTTACAATGAAATAACAGTGGAAGATGTAGAAGTATTGGGAGAATTTAAATTAGAAATATTAACTACATTCATCATCAGCATGTTGTAGTTTCTTTGCAGAAATTTGCTCTTACCATCAGGCAAACCCACTCCGACTTCTGAGGTGCTTCTGATTTACATTCCCATGTCAAGGACGAGAAATCAACATCTGGGTCCGATTTACCGGTGTAGGGGTTGAACCCGCTACACATTTTTTTAATGTAGTTCTGTGGCATGCTACGGGCAGAAATAAACGAAACACACTTTTTGATAAATCATTATCCACAATTGAACGTTGTCCCTCGTGGAAATCGTTACAGAAAGAGAAGCAGGGGATGCTTCAGGATAACAATAGGACATTTAAAAAAGTTAAGTATATGTCACTTCCAGGGCAATGTGAAATATACTAAACACAGGACACGTTGTAGATGCCACTGTATAACTCTGCTGTGCTGACTTCCCTCTATACATCCACGTATAAATGTTTGCACACCTTCGGCTCCACATTTTCTTATTTGTTACTTTTGACAACTGAACTTCTGTGCCGCCTTCCTATCAACGAAGGATTTGTGTTTTAATATTATGAAAGTTTCTAATTTCATGTTTTTCTTTAGATCTGTTTGGTTGTTCCTGATCAAGATTAGTACAATCGAAACGTCAATCGTGGTGTCATAGTATACTTATTTCTCCCTGTGATTTACGTTACCGCAGTTGAGTTCGTTGTAATGTAAAAACCTTTGGTAAGGATGACTCTCATGTCCTTTTCAGGACCCATCCCCCACTGGTCCAAGCCTGACACCCAGCTCACGCCTGTGGCTCCTAGTAGCTGTCAGCATGCGACAGCGGCCACCCCCCGGCCAACAGCTGTGAGAGGCTGGCTAAACCAGTCGCGGATAGCCGATTGGTGTCAAACCAAGCGGTGAACTAGGGTATGCCTACCCAGCATGTGAAGACAGGATACGGTAGACTGTGCGGAAGAAATAATTCCTGATTCAACGGGCAAGACGGCGTTTACCTGCAAAGCGTTGTGGAACGTAATGAGCAAGTGCACGTAGAGCGCCCTGGTCATCCACTGCAAGTGTATTCGTCTCCAGTCGTCTTGACTTGTCCTGCCACTGGATTCAGATGGACTCAGGCGAGAGTATGAGGTCGACGAATAGCGCAACTCTTCCTCACTTTAATCCAATTCATCGCGCAAGTCATTCTTCATCCAACGTCATATATCACCTTCAAGCCCTGTGGCGATGGGCGAGCGGCGAAGCGGCAGGCGTGGGTACGCTGGCAGCCGTAGTCGCAGACCTGCACACAGGCGGCTCAGGCCATATGGTCGTCTTCTACTGACCGGAGCAGCAGTGGGATTCGGCAGCCCCTTGAGCGACTGAGCAGCCCCCTATAGGAACACACTGCTCACCTCCATAGCATGAGGAATGGGCTAGAAAAGGTGCCCTAAACATTGTCTGTTCCATCACTACCTAACCAGCTAGCCGCGGTTGGTGGGTACCCTAAACTGCGGTCGACAAACAAACAAAGAAAAAACAGGTGAAACTAAAAGAGCTAACCATACTCCCTTAACAATCGGAACTTGGAATGTACGCACTCTACTTGACATAGATGTCGCTCGGGTCAGGAGAGACGAACAGCACTGATTGGGAGAAAACTGGGCGGGTACAACATCGACATTGCAGCCTTGAGCGAGACACGACTTGCAGAAGAAGGCCAAATCTGTGAAATAGGTGCCGGCTACACATTTTTCTGGAGTGGAAAGAAAAGCGAGGAAAGACGCCAATCCTGTGTGGGATATGCCATTAAGTCGGCCGTGGTTGGCAAACTAGCTGGATTTCCAAAGGCTATAAACGACAGGCTCATGACCATTAAATTGCCCCTGCTGAATGGAAGGAAGCATGCAACCATTATGAGTGTCTACGCACCAACTATGACCAATGAAGATGATGTCAAGAATACGTTCTATGAGGACCTGCACAATGTATTAACATCTGTTCCCAATTGAGACAAACTTATACTCCTTGGGGATTTCAATGCCAGAGTAGGCACGGACACCACCTCTTGGAGTGGCATTATTGGAAAGCACGGAGTCAGAAATTGTAACAGCAATGTACTCCTCCTTCTTCAGACACGTGGCGAACACGATCTCCTGATTACCAACACAATTGTCCGTCTCCCCATGAGAAACAGGACATCGTGGATGCACCCTCGGTCGAAACACTGGCACCTCATCGTCAGGAGGAGTGACAGACAAGACGTTCAAGTGACAAAATCCAATGTGTGGTGCCGAATGTTGGACAGACCATCATCTCATTATCTCGAAAATAAACATTCACATCAAACCACCACGGCGTCCTCAAGGGGTGTAAATGCAAAAAAAAAAAAATAAATAAATGTCACCCGCCTAAACAGCAAGAAAATGCAGCTGTCGTTTAAAAATATGCTGGAAGACCGCCTCAAGCCCAATGCTGCAGCTAAACAGGATACAGAAACAGGGTGGAGAGCCCTAAAGGACAAAATTTATAACATTGCTAGTGAAATCCTAGGTCCAACCCCCCGAAAGCTTAAAGACTGGTTTGATGAAAGTTCCGAGGATATCAACCAATTGCTGGCCGGGAAACATCTTCTCCTCAAGGCACATTTGAATGACCCGAAGTCAACATAAAAAAGATTCCCTCAAGAACATTCAGAGAGTAGTGCAGCAGAAACTTCGGCACATGCGGGACTCCTGGCTGAGCAGCAAAGCTGATGAAATTCAAGGCTTTGCTGACAGACATGATATGAAAAACGTCTACGACTCACTGAAAGCGGTCTATGGTCCTACATCACCAGGCACAGCTCCCCTCCTCCGTGCAGATGGGGAAACATTGGTCACCGATAAGAAAGACATCCTTCAGCGCTGGGCAAAACATTTCAGCAACATCTTAAATGCAACTTCCTTCTTCGATGATGAAACCATCAACTGCCTTCCTCAAGTTCCCATCAAAGATACACTTGATGGGACGCAGAGGTGTTTCCAAGGCACCAGTGCCGGGTTATATACTGGCCAAGACCTATTGACGCGTCCTCGCCGAGCGTCCTGGGCAACAGGTCCCTTCGGGGTCCTGGCTGAAGTCAATAGGATCGCCGATTCCTCCGAAGTCGGAGAGTGTCTGCCTGTATGGCGAGGAACCACCAGTCTGCACACCAATAAGCCAGACATGGGACAAAGGATACTCACGCAAACCTCAGGTCCTGTATGACATCACACTGATGTTGGACAACAGGATGCCTTCATCCAACATACAGGACTTTGCGTCGGAGCTCAAGCCAACGAACACAAGCAAGCAAGCAAGCATACACTTGATGACCTGCCAACCATAATGAAAGTAAACAAAGCCATCCAGCAACTCTCCAGCGGCAAGGCACCTGGTCCGGACTCCATCCCGGCAGAGATATATAAGGCAGGTGGGCCGGTCCTAACAGAGCAGCTTCACCAAGTCTTTACAAATCATATGGGTGAACGAGACCATGCCACAAGATTTCAGGGACGCGTCAATAGTCTACCTTTACAAACGAAAAGGAAACCGCCAATCCTGTGACAACCACAGAGGCATCTCCTTGCTTTCAATTGCAGGGAAGATACTCGCCAGAATTCTTCTCAATCACCTCACGGCCCATCTCGATCAAGGTCTTCTTCCCGAGAGCCAGTGTGGCTTCAGAAAAGAACGTGGAACTGTTGACATGATTTTCGCTGCAAGGCAGCTGCAAGATAAATGTCAGGAACAGAACTGCGAAATGTTCTCCACTTTCATTGACCTTACCAAGGCTTTTGATACAGTCAGCAGAGAAGGACTGTGGAAGATTATGGCAAGATATGGCTGTCCACGAAAGTTTGTCCAAATAGTGCGGCTATTTCATGATGGCATGCAGGCAAGAGTACAGGAAAATGGTGAACTGTCTGAGCACTTTCCTGTCACCAATGGAGTGAAACAAGGATGTGTCCTGGCACCAACACTGTTCAGCCTCATGTTTTCAGCTATGCTGACGAATGCCTTCGAGAACAACGACATTGGAATAGACATCAACTACCGCATGGATGGAAAGTTATTCAATCTCAGAAGGCTGAAAGCTAAAACCAAAATTGACAGCGACACCGTCAGAGAGCTCCTGTTTGCTGATGATTGCGCTCTATACGCCAACTCAGAGGCGGACATGCAACATAATCTTTCAGCTTTCTCACATGCCTGTGCCAACTTTGGGCTCAATATCAATTTGGAGAAGACTGTAGTTATGTACCAGCCAGCTCCATGGAATAATCACACTGTGCCGAATATCAAAGTGAATGGTTATAGTCTAAGTGTTGTGGACAAATTCACCTATCTTGGCAGCACTGTGTCACAAGCTGCCACAATTGATGACGAAGTGAATGCAAGAATCTCCAAGGCCAGCGCCGCCTTTGGCAGACTGTACTAAAATGGGAATAAGCCTGCAAACAAAGCTGAAAGTCTACAAAGCAGTTGTATTATCCACACTGCTATATGCTTGTGAAACCTGGACTGTTTATCAGCGACACGCTAGGAAATTAAACCACTTCCACACAGTCTGCCTTAGGAAGTTACTAAAGATTAAATGGCAAGACAAGATCCCAGACACTGAAGTCCTAAAAAGAGCCTCCATGCCCAGTATCCACACTCTACTAATGAAGAATCGGATTCACTTGACTCGCATGCCAGATCACAGGCTCCCTAAACGAATTTTTTACGGCGAGTTGCGTTGTGGTAAACGCTCCCAAGGCGGTCAAAGGAAACGCTTTAAAGACACTGAAAATCTCACTGAATGCTTTTGGAATTCATCATGACATCTGGGAGACTGCAGACATAGACCGAAATTCGTGGCGCGCATCATTACGCAAGGATGCAGTCACTTGTGAGGCAGCCAGGACTGCAAGAGCTGTGAAGAAAAGGCAGAACAGAAAAACCACTGCAGAAAATCCTCCTCCAGAAACGTCAAGCATTCTTTGTCCATTTTGTAAAAGAACATTTCGAACCAAAATAGGCCTTATCAGCCATCTTAGAACTCACGGCTTCATACTTTCAACCCCACTGGATGAAATAAATGGTCATCATCATTCTTGATGGACAAACAACATGTACACTGTGTCTGCGTTTAGTATGTCTCACATTTTCTCCAGGGTTACAAATACTTAGCTGTTGTTATTTCTTATCGTTAGAGACATGCTGACGTCGTTCAGTGTCCTTTAAAGACAAAAATGTCAATTGGGGAACACTTTGAGGCCACTGAGACAGTACATAAATAAACATACATGTATTGTTTGGTGTCTAGTTTGTAACTATCATAATCATCAGATGTCATGCCGATAAGCGTGGACGGTCATGTTTCGACATCTCACGCGATCACCAGAGTCGGGGATCAGCTCCGTGTTCTTGTCACGACCATATCACGTGGTCACGCCATCCAGTTATTTATTTCTCTGCCTTCCCTTTGTTCTTTCCTCCTCAATCTTTCCGGTTGTCACCAATTTGTCTAATTTATTTCATCTTATGCGGTCCAAAACATGTTGATTGTCTACGTCTAATTTCACTAATCAATTTACGGCTTCCATTTGTTTCTAGAAGGACTTGCTCAGTAGTCATGCTGTCTGTCCATGATATTTTTTGCAGTTTCCTCAGAAACGACATTTCCAATGCCACTAGATGTTTTGCAGCGTTTCTGCTCATTGTCCACTCCTCACAACCATACAAGAGTGCAGGTTCTTCAGCTTGAGTGCAGGTTGAGTGCACTTCAACGCTCTTTTTCTCTTTGCAATAACCATAGCTTTCAATTGTTATGTTGCCTAGTGTGTCCTCTTGTCTTTATTTATTGCCCTACTTCTATGAGTGTCAAACAATACGTGTGTGTTTATTTATGAACTGCTTTTAACACTAAGAAACACAATAACTGGAGATTACCATTGGCTGTGTATCTAGAACGTGACACAAGATCTGGGGATTCCCATTAGCTCTGTATCTAGCACGCGACACAAGAACTGGGGATTCCCATCGACTTTGTATATAGCACGTGACAAAAGAACTGGCTATTCCCATTAGCTCTGGATCTAGCACGCGACACAAGAACTGGGTATTTTCATTAGCTCTGGATCTTGTACGCGACACAAGAACTGGGTATTTTCATTAGCGTTGTATCGAGTAAGCGACACAATAACTGAGGATTCCCATTAGCTTCATATCTAGGACGCGACACTGTCAAGAAATACTGGAGGTCGTGGGTCTATACCGCTACAACTTTTTGTTGTGAGAACGGGGTCCCGATCAAACAAGATCGGAGCTCTTTGAAATACGGTGAACATTGTTCCCGTGAGCAACGGAAAAAAACGATATCAACTGACGATTGTCTATATCAAAGGAGATTGTCGGCATGTTTTTGTACAAGGATCAAAAGACGAGAAAAGAGCAGGGGCTACTTGGTAGGGGGAAAAACCAGTGACGTCCTACAGACAAAATTATAAGTTGTCTGAATATACCGTTTTAAATTCAGTGTGCTAACGAGGTTTAAACCGAGAGGAAGTGTTTACCTATTCTTGGTCTAATTAAGAAAAGGAATTACGATGTCCAGTGGTGTTTAAAGGCAACGGACATTTGTACAGGATGTACATGTGTATGTCCAATTCAGGACCAGAATAGTTTTTATAAGGTAGTAGTGATGTAGATTAGAACTCGAACATAGTGGACTCGCGTGTGTGACAGTAGTATAAGAGTGTCAGCAGCATTAGGCTGAGGCGGGACTTAGGCTGTGTAGAGTGATGTGTCATTGCCTTTGGTAGGATGAGAACAATGACATTAGAAGATAGTCAGCAAGATGGAGAAAGGGTGGGGAGATAAAGGATAGGTCTATGCCAGGATATTCTGGTAGGGGTGTCTACTAGGGTTTCTGTGCTTTTCCTTTGGCTTTTCCTTCTTTTACCTAGTCTAAGGTAATGGGATGAACTCCTCTGTCTTATGCCAGAGTTTAGTTCTATGATAATATAGAGGTTACAGTCTGAGTACGGCCTTAAGCCTACACTCACATATAATGAGTCTGAGTCGGGTTGATATCACCTGGTGTTATCTCTTCGACAGGTTCCAATTGAAAGTGCAATTGCCTACCACTCTGAAAAGAAGAAAATGGTTATACTCTGGTGCAGTGCTAACTGACATCAAGCTTTAAACCATGTTTCTCTAAGAAGGTCAGACCATTCCTGGGCTAGATTTAATATAAGAACTGAATCACTAGAAGAGAGACTCAGAATCTAAATTATTTCAATCAACCAAGGAAGTGGAAACCATAATGTTTGCGCTAAGAATTATATAAAGGGAAAGACTATACGAACATTTTCCCTGCTTACATGAACATTTCGTTGAGTAGCAGACAGCAGTGTGTCGGCGATATAAGTTTTGGACAGTGTTTATATTCGTTCATCAATGGACTATATTTAATAATGGTTTATCGTCTGTGTAGAAATAAAGGACAATAACTAACCAAATGACTCATTGGTGAACAGACTTTCAAACGTTCCAGGATAAACTAGAAGAAGTCAAAAATCAGTCGGAGAGAAACATCATCGGGTGAGCTCCTTCCAGTTCTGTGCTGTTGTGAAGTAGAATGGCCGTAGCATGATGAGAACTGTGATGCTGATCCTAGACTGAATAGTCCTGTCTCACATACACGATAGACTACACCACAGATTTCTATACACATACACTATACACACACCTGACATATTTTCTTCATTAAATAATTTTAGTATTTATTGGAGGACAGTGTTGTGTGGGTATGTTCTGGAGGAATGTGAAGAGGGGTATTGTCTTGTGGTAAGAAGAGAGAGAGATAGTGATAAAAAGACTGAACGGGGGGTGTGTAGACAAAGGTCCGGCAGTAGACCAAAACTGAGGAAAAGGGAATTTTGAAGTGTGCTTGTTTACTCTACTTTCCCCCAGGGACGACAAGTGACAGACACAAGAACTGGAGATTCCCATTAGCTTCATATCTAGCACGCTTGTTTATTGAAATACTCATCGAGGAGGATCTTTAAAGAGACCTGGGCTCTCAGGTCGACCCAGCCTAAACTGTGTTCAGAAAATGTCCTGAGAAGTAAATGCAGCCGAAGTGATAATGACCACTTCACCCATCGGATGCCGACTGGTTTATACAAATATGGGGCTAGCACCATGTATCTAGTATGCCTTCAAATCGTATGAAAGAGTGTTTTACTGATTAATTTTACTAGAAGAACTTGATACCATCCTAGCAGCGTTCTTTTCTGAAAATTGAATCTTATCATACACAAAAATAAAATAAACATTTTTTAAAAAATTATGTTAACAGACAGACAGTGGGATCAACACTTTGGAATACATATATTTAAAGGCAGAAGATCAAATGGTTCGGTCGTCTCATTAAACTTCAACACCATCAACTACTAGCACTGGCGCTCTATTACAGAAAATCTGATACGTCCGGCAAGAAAATATACCGACGTCACCGAAGAAACTGTGCAATCACATGGAATGCCATAATCCAGTGCCACTCACTAGGCGCTGGAACGTCAATTATTCCTCCCCACGTCGTTTGAAGACAAAGGTGGAAGATGATAGTGGTGATTATGACGATTAATCTCCCCGCCACACAAGCCACCTCTGAGGATAACTTGGGAACAACACAGATAACATAAACTGCTGGTACTTACCTATCGCGCTGATATCTGGTGTCAATGTGGTGAAAGTCTGTCGGTGCCTGCGTATGTGTTGTAGCTGTTGTCCCAAGGTTGTGAGAAGCTTGCAGTGGGTGTTTCTATAATGGTGTTTGTTGGACTTAACGTAGTGGTCTTAGTTATGAAAGGCATGGTTGTCAATGGCGTGGTATTCTCTGTGTTGTCCAGTTTTGTTGAACAGACAGGAGTAGGTGTTTCTATGATTGTAGTTTGCTGGATTCGATGTAGTGGTCTTAGCTGGGTATGTGATCGTTGTCGCTGTCGGGGTATACAGCGTGCTCCTGCTCCAGGGTTGTTGTAAGGACAGTAGTAGATGCTTCCAATGTTTCTGGTGTGGTGTGTGTTGGACTGGATGAAGTGGTTTCAGCTGGTAAAGTCATTGTTGTCGGTGGTAGGGTATACGATGTGATCTGGTCCATGGATAAACTATTAGATGACTTTTCTGATGTCTCAGGTGTAGGATCTTCTGTACTGATTGTACTGTCGGTGGTTGTAGTGAAGTTTTCTTGGATGGAATCTGTTGAACTGGTGATGTCTATACTTGGACTTCCATGGATGATAGCTTCTATACTGGTGATGTCTATAGTTGGACTTCCAAGGGTGGTAGGTTCTATACTGGTAATGTCTATAGTTGGACTTCCGTGGGTGAAAGCTTCTATACTGGTGATGTCTATAGTTGGACTTCCATGGGTGGTAGCTTCTATACTGGTAATGTCTATAGTTGGACTTCCAAGGGTGGTAGCTTCTATACTGGTGATGTCTATAGTTGGACTTCCATGGGAGATAGCTTCTATACTGGTGATGTCTATAGTTGGACTTCCATGGGAGATAGCTTCTATACTGGTGATGTCCATAGTTGGACTTCCATAGGTGAAAGCTTCTATACTGGTAATGTCTATAGTTGGACTTCCGTGGGTGAAAGCTTCTATACTGGTGATGTCTATAGTTGGACTTCCATGGGTGGTAGCTTCTATACTGGTAATGTCTATAGTTGGACTTCCATGAGTGGTAGCTTCTATACTGGTAATGTCTATAGTTGGACTTCCGTGGGTGAAAGCTTCTATACTGGTGATGTCTATAGTTGGACTTCCATGGGAAATAGCTTCTATACTGGTGATGTCTATAGTTGGACTTCCATGGGAGATAGCTTCTATACTGGTGATGTCCATAGTTGGACTTCCATAGGTGAAAGCTTCTATACTGGTGATGTCAATTGTTGGATGTTCTGGTGGTGTGTCTGTTATACTAATGATGTCAACTGTTGGATTACCTGGAGTAATGTCTATTGTTCTGGTGATGTCAATTGATGGATTTCCTGGAGTGGTGTCTGTTGTACTGGTGATGTCAATTATTGGATTTCCCTGAGTTGTGTATGGTGTATTGATGATGTCAGTGATTTGACTTCCTGCTGATATTTCTTCTACACTAGTGGTACTGCCGCTAACTATAGTTTGTCTTTCTTCGGTGGAATCTGCCGTACTGGTGATAGTAATAGGTGGGTTTCCATGGGTGATGGCATCTTCTTTACTGGTGATAGTAATAGATGGGCTTCCGTGGGCGGTATCTTCTGTACTGGTGATGGTAATAGGATGGGTTTCCATGAGTGGTATCTTCTGTACTGATGATGGTAATAGACGGCCTTTCATGGGTGGTGGTATCTTCTGTACTGGTGATGGTAATAGATGGGCTTCTATTGGTGGTATCTTCTCTACTGGTAATGGTAATAGATGGGCTTCCATGGGTGGTATCTTCTCTACTGGTAATGGTAATAGATGGGCTTCCATGGGTGGTATCTTCTCTACTGGTAATGGTAATAGATGGGCTTCCATGGGTGGTATCTTCTCTACTGGTGATGGTAATAGATGGGAGTCTGTTGGTAGTATCTTCTCTACTGGTGATGGTAATAGATGGGCTTCTATTGGTGGTATCTTCTCTACTGGTAATGGTAATAGATGGGCTTCCATGGGTGGTATCTCCTGCACTGTTGATGGTAATAGATGGGCTTCTGGTGGTGGTATTTTCTGTACTAGTGATGGCAATAGATAGGCTGCCATTTGTGATATCTTTTGTACTGGTGATGGTAACAGATGGGCTTCCATGGCTGGCATCTCCTGTACTGGTCAAGTCAGTAAATGGACTACCTGTGGCTGTATATGCTGTACTGATGCTGCCAAACTTGCGTCTTTTTGTGGTTATATCTGATGTACTGGTATCACTGATAATGTACGTGTTTTCTCTTAATTGGCTGGATAAGGTTTCACTGGGAAGCTTCGGCGTTGTTTTTGCTGATGTTGACTCTAATGATTGTCCGTGTGTAGCTATGTGTGTTATAAAGCTGCTTAATGTTTCATTATATTCGATTGTAGAGAGTGTGTTGTACTGACTTATTGTGTATGTATCTAGTGACAACGGATGCCATGACGTGAGACTGTGTGTATAGATATTTAGAAGGTGATGGGACTACTGTTAGTTCTATTGAATCATCGGTTATAGTCTTTGGAATGGGATTCAGGGTACCACCAGTGTAAATACTAGAGGATGCTAAAGTATAGCTCTCTGGCACGACAAATGTCTTTATTGAAGAAATAGCAACGGGTGTTGTTAAGCTAACTGTGATATGGTTCACAGGGGTTGTGATTAGCTGTAAACTATTGTTTTCATAACCATAAGGTGTGTCCTATAGTGACGTAATGAAAAGTAGACTCCATCATGTCTGTAACTTGTCGCATAAAGAGTCAGTGAATGGCGTCAGTGAAAAGAGCATACTATCTTGTGTTGATACTCTAGTCAATCTAGGACTCAATATCGTAGAATTGGTGGGATCCAGTTCGTCGGAATGAATCGATTTGCTGAAACTAATTGTGAACTTATTTGTCTTATAGCCAATAGTATGTGATTCTTCTTCGCTATCTTCTGTAAACATAGTAGCGACGCTACTACTCACAAACACGTCTGTTATCTGATATGTTATTGGTCCAGAAGAATATATGAAGGTTGGAGTTAGATAGAACGTTTCGGGTTGGATATCAAGCGGCCTTACTGTGCTACCTCCGTTGTCACGGACACTGCTTCTATAAACAGTTTCAGAATTTGGCCAAGGCGGTGGTGTGTTCAAGGAAACTGAAATATTGAATAAAGTTTCATTCAAAGTGGAAACAATCTGATTCACCGTGTCTTTAAACTTGTCTGTCAGAATATCGCCAGATATAGAGTTGTTTGTTCTTAAGGTGATTGTATAGTTTAGCAAAACCACGGCATCCTGTGTGACAATTTGAACACTGTCCTCAACAATGACTCCTGCAGAGGAGTGAACCGTTGTGGCAGTTACTGTAACAAATGGGAGGAGTACCCACAACAGGAGGGTCGTCTGGTCAGGCATGTTGATTCATTGCGGAGACTTCAACCTGAAATGGTCATACATGGGACGGCGGGACGATTAGATTAACGTATTCATTGTATTATATATTCTAGCATGTAAATAACGTGTATGTTTTACCTTCAAGAATCAAATGACAACGTGTGCATTTTAACTTCCATGATGTAAATATGACGAATATATAGCTTATTAAACTATAACTTATCATATAAAGCAATTTAAAGTAAATAAAGGTAGTTGAACTATTTAACTACACCAGATCATATGAAGCAATCTAAGACAAATAAAGCAATCTAAGACAAATAAAGCAATCTCAAGTACATAAAGCAATCTGAGACATGTACGGCAATCTCAGACACATAAATCAATCTCAGACATATAAATCAATCTCAGACATATAAATCAATCTCAGACATATACATCAATCTCAGACATATAAATCAATCTCAGACATATACATCAATCTCAGACGTGTAAAGCAATCTCAAATATATAAAGCAATATCAGACATATATGGCAATCTCAAACATAAAACAATATCTAGTGTATGAAACAATATCAGACAAAAGCAATCTAAGCCATGTCAATAAATCTCAGGATATATACAGCAATGTCAGATATATCAAAGCGATGTCAAGCTAATAATCTCAGACATATAAAGCAATATCAGATATATAAAGCAATCACAAGGCCATCTCAGATACAACGCAAATTAAGACATATACAGCAATCTCAGACATATAAAGCAATTTCAGACATGTAAAGCAATCTCAGACGTACGAAGCAATCTCAAGCAAATAATCTAAGAGATATAAAGCAATGTGAAGCATATAAAGCAGTCTCGTTAAACAGGTAGTAGGTAAAACTAGCCTTATTGATGGAATGTAACGGATCGCTTTCATGAAAAAGAGGAACGTCATTAATTTCCCTCACGGTGTCTCAGTAGATCTCTCAAGGAGAATTTCATATAGTGCACGAACCCCATTTGTAGTTATCATTACTTCTATTTTTACTTTTATTTAGACGCAGTCATTTGTTTCGTCTTTCTGTTACAATTTTATATATATATATATCATTTCTCGTAACTGCATTTAGAAAAACATTTTGTCTTTGTAATAACCATTATTATTTAGACTAAGTCTTTCATTTACACTTTATTTTGCAACTATTATTCTGTGACCTGTATCACACCCAATGGGGTATATCATCATCATCATGTGCTATGCCGATAAGATGGAACGGCTATGTTTCATCATCTCACACGATCACCAGTGTCGTGGATCAGCTCTGTGTTCATGTCTCGACCATGCCATTGGCCAAGCCATCCAGGTATGTGCTTCTCTCAGGGACATATGCCCTCAACCAACTCACTCCAAGCCCTTCTATCCTTAAGGATCCCCCACAGCTCTGCCCATGCTCCCCTCCCCCCATGTGATTCATTTCTATTCTTTCTCTTCTACGTGCGTGTTGCAACAATATAATTTATTGTAACTGCGTTACATTTTCAGCGATCAAAACAATGTCAAAAGTCTCTTAGTAAGATGCTCATGCCATCTTAGAACTCACGGCTCCAAACTTTCAACCGCACTAGATGAAACGAATGGTCATCATCATTCTTAATCGACAAAGACCAGGATACGCAGAAATAAACACATTAAATAAAATAGATATGTTTTCTGCATTTAAGATAAGACAAATATTCTACTTCACTTTGCAGCTTGAACAATAAATAAACCGCGATCTTGTGAAACTGGTTCAACATAAACGACTTGTTTTCTATATTTAAAATAAGACAAATAACCTACCTCATACTGAAGCTTGAGCAATAAGTAAACTGCGATCTTGTGAAACTGGTCCAACATAAATGTAATCACATGTAAGCTACAAAATGAAACACCAAGTCTAGAAGATCCTGTCATTGTGGTTTCATAGACATCGTGTCTTTGTATCCTAGAAGGATTAAATTATGTTAGCATTCTCAACGGTTCTGACATTGCGTCTTTGTACCTCAGTGGGCTTAAATTATGTTAACTGTCTCAAGCTCTGACATTGTCTTTGTACCGTAGTAGACGTTGTTAACCGTCTCAAGTTCTGACATTTGAGGCGTGTACCGTAGTGGGTTTATACGTATTATGTTAACATTCTAAACAGTTTTAACATTGAGTCTTTGTGCCGTTATGGGCTTTAATTTTGTTAACATTCTCAACAGTTCTGCGCCTTGTTTGACTCAAAGTCTTCTTCTCTCCTTTACCTGTCTCAGTAATTCTCAACTTATAAACCTCTTGAGCCTCGTTTGCATATGTGGTTCTCCATTTCCTAAGCTTCTTATGAGCCGCGTTTGATTCTGTTTGTTCACTTCCTAACCTTTTTGTCAGCCTCGATTGCGTCTGTTATTCCTCACTTTTTAAACTTGTTCTTAGCTTCCATTGCGTCTGTTATTAATCAATTTATAACTTTGTTCTTAGCCTAGACCGCGTCTGTTATTCCTCACTTTATAACCTAGTTCTGGGACGCAGAGGTGTTTCCAAGGCACCAGGGCCGGGATATATACTGGCCAAGACCTGCTGACACGTCCACGCCGTGCGTCCTGGGCAACAGGTCCCTTCGGGGACCTGGCTAACATCAGAAGGATCGATGATTCCTCCGAAGTCGGAGAGTATATGCCTGCATGGCGAGGAACCACCAGTCTGCACACCAATAAGCCAGACATGGGACAACGGATACTCACGCATACCTCAGGTCCGGTATGACATCATATTGATGTTGGACAACTAGGATGTCTTCATCCGACATACAGGATTTCACGCTGGAGTTCATAGCCAGTGAACGCAAGCAAGCCAGCAAGAATAACCTAGTTCTTAGTCTCGACTGCGTCTGCTATTACTCACTTTATAACTTTGTTCTTAACCTCGATTGCGTCTGTTATTCCTCACTTTATAACCTTGTTCTTACCCTCGATTGCGTCTGTTATTCCTCGCCTTTTAACCTTCTTCTTACCTTCGATTGTGTCCAATGCATTGTCAGGGCAATATTTGCCCAGGTTTTGTGCTATGGAGAGGTATAACTTCATCCCTGATCGTAAACTGTATCAGAACCAAAGTGAGAGGTAGCAGTTACGGGTGTTAAGTCCTTGTCTGTGTGATTGTGGAAATGACCATGTGTTAACACGGATCATGTGTGGACGAGCATTTATTCGCGAAATTGGTCTGATCAGTCACATTCGCTACCGCTAAGGGTTGTAGTTATTATGAATTTTTAGAAGAACTATGTAACAAACTATCGTCTGCAAAGACTGCTAGGTGCATTGTCACAGAAGTAAAGACGGACCGCATACTGTTCACTGCAGTTGAGTTGAGTTGAGCTAAGAACTTATATCACTGCACTCTGGATATTTCCATACGCGCTCCGCCCCCTCGTTCAACATCCAGCGAAGAGCTATACTACTAATCGTTGCCACCACTATCTGATTGAAAGATCTCCTGGTCTTCCCTCTCAGTTTGGAGACAACCAAAACCCTGTCAATCCCCCGCAATCTCATCCTTTCCACATACGGGTTCTCAATCTGTTCCCACACCTTCTCCACCTGGTCCCTCTGGCGCACGACTACCTTCCCCTTGTCGATCTACCACCAAGAGGTGCATTCCCTGCCAGCCTATCAGTCGGTTCTTTTCCCCGCACTCCCGCATGGCCAGGGCAAAACATCCATACGATTCTCACAATCAGTGACCTCTGAAGTTTAGTAAGGTGGAGAAAGGAATGTTTCGTGTGGAATGGCTCTCCTCGCTTCAGAGGTCACAGATTGTGAGAATTGTATGGATATTTTTTTTTTGGCACTGTTCACCACATCACCTATTTAATGCGGACTGACCTAAAAGTAATGGGCTAGCAGCATATAACCGGTACACTTCATGGTGTCATAGGGCTCCTTTACTTTCCAGACTTCGCCTGCATATATTATGTACATAAAATAGAGCTGGTGTTTTGTAGTCTGCCGTTCTTGTTACCGACACATGCAAGACATCAAACGAAATCATGAAACCTCATTTCCATATAAACAACACGGGGTATCTATTGCCCAGTAATGGGCATTAGTTATTTATTTTTTCAGTGTAAATTTCACATACTATGTATTTTGATAAAATGTTTAACCAGTTTACGTCATCGGATTGTTTTTAATTTTAGATGTTTGCTTTTCTGTGGCTAAGGGCTTGCGAACGCGGTTTGTGAGCCCGTATACCCGGGTTCGAAACACAGAGGTGCTGGTTTTTTCGAAAAAGGTATAGGAGCCGGTCGTTCAGAAAGCAATGGCTAACTACTGAACGTAAAATTTGCCCAGGAATCACGAACAGCTCAAATGCTGGGGTTGACTGCTACGTCCTGTGAAGGACATGCAACTTAATTTTTTTTGTTCCTTTTACGGACATTATATCTGGACAGAGCCATATGTGACCACATTGGTGGCTTCTTCTTCTTCTTCTTCTTCTTCTTCTTCTTCTTCTTCTTCTTCTTCTTCTTCTTCTTCTTCTTCTTCTTCTTCTTCTTCTTCTTCTTCTTCTTCTTCGTCTTCTTCTTCTTCTTCTTCTTCTTCTTCTTCTTCTTCTTCTCCTTCTCCTAATAATAATCTTTCTTCCACTTCCTCCTCCTCCATCTCTTTCGTCCACTTCCTCAATGGGCAATGGATCATGTGGCAATCATACCGTTGATCGTGGCGGAAAGACCAATCGATGGACCAGACAGCATTATTACCGTAAGAGATGCTGGACGAACATATGACTTTAAGGACGCTGGGAGTCTACTCCCTTGTCCAGGCTGAGGGAGATAGGGGTAATCTGGGGACCCGCCAGACATTGAATATTTCGTTAAGAGCACAAGACAGTTGATTAACCAACACAGAACTGGTGCAATCAGACGATATGCAATGACGGAGATGTCAACTGGTCCAATGCCGAAGGATAATATATATCGCCAAATGTGATTTCCCATTTGGTGAGAAGGTCGATATATCACCACACCATGCTCATTGTGTCATTTGTTTTATTTCGCAGTATCTGTCGTAGTTCCAAAGCTCTATGATTATTACATTATAATACTTGTTCATGTCATTGTGTGCCATGTTTGGTCCAAACCTACTTTTTCTTTAGCACTGAATCAATGAAAGGGGGAAGTTCGGAACACCTATAGACTTGCTGGGAGCTCCATAAGAGCTTTTACATGAGCTCGATATTATTTTACTATTTCATACAATTTTATCCATTCTGTTTCACGTATGCGCCAATTAGTGAATATTTGTAGTTTATTTGTAATCGTTATCGTTGTTCTCCGTGTTTCTACTCGTACGGTAGTACTTATTTAACGTTAGAATTAAATATTCCTCATAATTTAACCTCGTTCTTAGCCTCGAGCGCGACTGTCAATCCTCACTTTCTAACCTCGCTCTTAGACTCGACAAACCAACTCATTGGACAAATGGCTCCAATACTAACGAGCAAACATGTATCAATATTTACTAAGAAAGTACTCTACAACACTGTGCTACCAACGCCAAACCTGGACAATGGCAGAAGAAGAGAAAAGAAAATCACAACAACAGAAATGAAATTCCTCAATGGATCAAGAAGAGAGAACATCAGAAATTAAGAAATCAGGACTAAAGTGGGGGATATAGCAGCGCAAGATTGTATTAGAAGGCAGCAAGTCAAATGGTTTGGCCATGTAACTAGGTTGCCAACTAACAATATACCACCAACAAGCAATGATGTCCAGACCAAATGGAAGCAGAAGTAAACTAAGCGATGGACAGTGGAAATAGCAGAGTCCATGGGAATATCGATAAATGAAGCCCAAAACGGGCACTCTTCCGCTGTTTATACTTCACCTCAACACCGCAAGATTCAAAAAGATCACGATGAGATGAGATGAGATGAGATGGGATGAGATGATACTGAATATTCTAATTTTAGTGCTAAGGTTTATTTATTTTACCTTGACAAGTTTTTTGAAATAGCTTACTTTTGTGTGCATCTCTCTTTCTAAGTGCAAGCAGGGACTAGGATGACCAGCTCTGTTCTTCTTGGCATTTTGCCATCTCCTTACAGCACTACGCTTATCCACCCAAGCCTTCTCCACCTCGAAACTCCACCACGGTGGCTGCTCCCAGCTTTTTCTCCTGCCCTGAAACGTTCTGCGCTTGTCACGTCTTATTTTGCTCACCACATCTTGCCCTGTACTGTCATACTGGAACGTCTTTACCTTTAGCTTTAGCTTTTACGGCAACAGTCGTCCTAGTGTTATAAAAGCTCCTCTAGCTTTCTTTATTCTGATCTGTTAATCGATAGCGTTGAGGTATCATCTTTGCAATCTGGACAAGTAAATAGGTTCTAAGGTACCTCCTCCCACCCCCACACCCCCTTCCCCCCAGCATATGCATCAGCGTCCGGCGGCTAACAGTACCAGTTGTGTGTTGTTTGACAAAGCCCTTCATTCTTCCGATATACCTCTCCTGACTCCTGTCTAGCCGTGCCAATTCTTTCTCCAGTCTCTCATTGTCTACAGCTTCTCGTAAATGTATCTGCTCATTTATTTCTCACAACCCCCGCATGTCCCGGGACGAAGATGTAGCATTCTTATTCTGATATCTGTATCTATTCAATCATGTTTGTCTACCCTATTAACTAAATTGTTGTAAGATACTGTCTGACATGAAGCAGTATGGAGAAGAGGATGTCGGAAATAGAGACATACTTAAGGGCAGAATGTACTGAAATCTGTAAACAGAGTGAATATTTACTAGCTGAAAATTGATTGCTATTAGGCGGAAGCCTAGATAGGGAAACGTGACATGTGTTTGGTATGTGCGATGTGTGATGTGTTTCACCGGCTGAGTGTGAGTCATGAGTGAGCGGGAATTATTGAGTTAATGTGAATCAACAATTGTAGACAGTTTGCCCTGGGACGTAATCTAGGACAGTCGACAACATGACGTTCATTGATAACTGAGATGGAAATCAACGACCGGACTTTTTGACTGAGTTGTTACTTTGTTAGTGAAAAGTGCTATAGTTTCTGTAATAGAATTCATGGGCGAACGGACAGGTACGTTGGTAATACTGCCTTACTTATACTAGGGGGCTTCATATTAAAACTTTAAAAGTGTGCTTTAAATTATAATAACCATGTCATTGTCTTAGAACCTGACAATATTGTTGTTAAGAATGTCAAAAGTGTTAAGCACGTGACATCACGGTGCAGTCGATCACGGTGACGGCATAAGGACAGTTTAAAGATGACCGCCCCACATTTGATATGTACCAAAGAGGAGCAGCGTTCTGTTATCCGTGTTTTGATCAGTGAATGGATGAAACCTATAGACTTTCATCGGCGAATGACGGTCCAGTATTGTGATGCATGCCTTTGAGTCCAGCAAGTGTATGAGTGGAGTAGGAAGTTTCACAACAGCGTGACTTCTGTGACACACTGTTCACGACCGGGTCAGGCACACAGGGTAGTGACCCCAGAGTCCACTTTATACAAGAATCCAAGTACTTTATCGGTGCTGGAGGACTTGCATTGAACGCAGTGGTTACTACATCGAAAAATGATACATTTGTTCTTTACTTTTTGAGAATATTTTCGCACACACACAAGTTTAGTTTAGTTTAGTTTAGTTTAGTTTAGTTTAGTTTAGTTTAGTTTAGTTTAGTCGACGGATCAACATCACGGCACACGGGTGTAACCCATAAGTGCTCCGTTCTACTCCTAACTCAAGCCTGAGTCCGGCGAGTTTCACCTCAGTGCACGAACTCAGGTTTTTAATTGAAGGTCCCTCGTATATTGGTATCAGTTCGGATATCACTCATCATCGCGTCCATTAGGAAAGAGTGACAATTAAAGAAATCTTCGCTTCCTGCCTTTGCTTAGCGTGGAGACAAATGTGTTTTGTCGTAGCATTAGTTATCTGTTATCTACTGCCTATAGTACCTTGCGGTGTAGAACAAGGGAGTCTTGAGCCTATAGAATTAAGACCGCCTGGCTAGTGCAGTGGCCTCCGAACTGTGCAGGTTAGGGTTCTTATTTTTGCCCCCGGTAGAAAACCCACCCACACCTTACCGAGGGTTCATCATCATCATCATCTTCGTTCATCCTGAGTTTTTTTTTCGGATGTGATTGCGTTGTGCCTGTTTACAGCAGAGCTGCGTTTTTGCGCCGTTAGGCCGACACATCCGACTTCTGCGGGCATTTGTTGACCGGGTTAACCTTCCCGGGTACCGAGGGTTCGAATCCGGGTCTTCCGAAGGAGAACTCGGCAATCTAGCAACTCGGCTGTTAATCATTAATTATCAATCCAGTATTATTGTGTGTATTAGCATCCGGCATAGAATATATTGGGTCATTAATTACCAACAATGATGACAATTAAATGACAAATATCTATTGCTCTTCAAAAACTAAAACAATTGAATAAATTGTGACTTGGGACAGATAAAACTACAAAAATTAGATTTTTAAGAGCATGCAACTTTCCCATATTGCAACATGCGCCTGTGAGACCTGGACACTTACTAAACAAGCTGAGCAGCGCGTAAATGCTTTTGAATATAAATGTTATAGACGGGTTCTAAGAATAACTTGAATACAGTAAAGAACAGGTGCATCCATACGACAAGCTCTGAATATTGACGAGGCTTCACTATTAAAGACGATAAAACAAAGAAAATTAAAAATTTTTGGTCACTTGAAACGTCATAAAAGTTTTGAGAGAACAGTCATGGAGGGGTATATGTCCGGGAAGAGAGGAATTGATTGATTGATTGATTGATTGATTGATTGATTTAGGAACCGACATCATAGCATTCGGGACATTCCCATAAGCGCTCCGTCCCCATCCTCAGCAGCCAGCGAAGAGTTCCAACACTAATAGTTCCAGTAGCAATCTGATTATATGTCCGTCTTGCCTTTCCTCTGAGCGTCGATCGTCTGCCAGATCCCCTCGTCACACCGCGCTGCCTCATTCTTACCAGACCATGGTGATCCATTTGCTCCTCCGAGGTGTACACATGCTCCCACAAGGCCGCAACCACATCTGCTTTGTCATGCATCAATACTCCACCAAGTTTTGCCGAGCCAGCCAATCTGTCCGCCTGTTCATTCCCTAGCACGGGAAGAGAGGAAGAGGAAGGCCAAAGAGAAGATGGGTGCAGGATGTGGCGGATGATCTCCAGATGGTTGTATCCGACGCGGGACATCTTGCTTATGACCGAGCAGTTTTCCGACGTTTGTTGTAGGAGCGAAGTTCCGCAATGACATGCTACTGAATGAATGAATGAATCATAACGCTGAAGATTGTGACTAGAACTACGAGTCAGAACGAACGGGAACTCTCACATATACCAGCAAACTGTTTGGCCTCATCAACAATATATGTTTTTAAATATGTTTGCTTTCGCTCGCATTGAACTCAAACATAGTCCTTGCACGTGCTGCTGCTTCTAGTCCACAGGGTTGGTTTTCGCATAAGGATTAGCTTCCGCTAATACAAGTGCCCCTCGAAATTAGGCGAACCCACTCCGATTTCTGAAGTACTTGTAATTACTTCCCCAAGTCAAGAACAAGAAGTCAACATTTGAGTCCAGTTGAACGGTATACGGGTTGAGTCCATTACCTCGGCTTCAGCACACTGGAAGTTTAAGAGCGAGCTCTCTTATCATTTCGGTCTTGCTGACCTCATCCATCAATATTATTAACAGATAATGAACCGGCGCTGTGGAAGGGGTTAACAGATATGTACCCCAGAAATGTACAGACCGAATGGAACCACAATAAGAAGCCGACTATGTCAACAATGAACAGAGGGAATAACAGAATCCATGGAAATCTCCATATATGAAGCCCATAAACGGGCACTCTTCCGCTGTTTATACTTCATCTTGACACCGCAAGGTACAAGAGGAACGAGATGAGATGATGTGATGGGCGGGCACTCTCCCGCTGTTTACGCTTCACCTCGACACTGGAAGGTACAAGAGATACGAGATGAGATGAGGTGTTGATGTACTTCATATTATACTACTCCAGATACCTGTCATCGTCTCTTCCAACAGTGCAGTAATCGGGATTCTTTGTCATCGACATCATCATCATCATTATCATCATCATCGTCGTCGTCGTCATCAGCGTCATCATCGTCATCATCTCATCATCATCACCATCATCATCACCATCATCATTACCATCATCATTACCATCATCATCATCATCATCATCATCACCCCTCAACTATTGTTATTAAATTAAAGGACCTTTTTACCCGCCTTATCAGATATATGTATAGTCAAATCAGCATTCGACTGCTACTTCCTGTGAAGGACATGCAACTAAATTAATTAAAAGTGTTTGAAAATATTGTCGGTCCAAGTTTTGTATTTACCTATTATGTTGCATGAACTTTACGGAGGGTAAATACAAAACTTGGACCAGCAATATTTTCAAACACTGCACAGTCATTAAAAATACACCCTATATATCCTTTACAGAACGTCACAGCGTATACCTGCATTTTGGGTTGTTTGTGACTGCTTGGGTAGTTTACATTCAGTAGTTTACAATTTCTTTCTGAACGACCGGCACTCATATTTTTGTATGAACACTAGCGCAAAGCTGTCTGCTTCCAAATCGTACTTCAGACGTGGTATGTAGGTTTGCGACGTGCTTTAGTAACTATTTCGCCATAGAGCAGGTTCATTGTTAACTTCATCATAACAATCATTCCACGCCCATTAATTTCATCACAACAATAATCATTTCACTTCCATTGTTAACTTCATCATACCAAATAAGCATTTTACGTCCATTGCTAACATCATCATAACAAATAATCATTCCACATCTATTGTTAACTTCATCATAACTGATAATCATTCTACATCCATTGTTAAGTTCATCATTAAAAAAATAATTATACTACGTCCATTAACGTCATCATAACAAATCATCACTCCATATTCGTTAACTTCATCATAACAAATAATCATTCGACATCCATTGTTAACTTTATCATAACAAATAATCATTCCGTGTCCTTTGTTAACTTCATCATACCAAATAATCGCCCCATATCCATCGTTAAATTCGCCATTATTATAAGCATCACTCATCATTATTTATCACAGTCATAATCAATTCACCAAACCCGACATCCCACATTGTGACGACGGCTTCGTGCGGAGGAGCGCAATGTGGGAGATGGGAGGGGAGGGGTGGCTACCAGAATTGTCGTAATGGGATAAAATGCAACCCAAAGACTAAATGTCATGGCAGGGAAACTCCGACAGGCGGACATTTAAAGAATTGCTTTGCTGATCCGGCAGCTTCTGTAGCTTGTCTTGTTCCAGGTGTATTGGTGTTACCTTTCCGCAGGAGTAAACTAAGCAGGCCGAGAGAGAGAGAAAGAGATCGTGCTGCATGGGCAATATTTTTGTGTGTGCACAGGACATCGCTGTCAACACCAGCATTTTACTGCCGTTGTGATCTATTGGCAAGTTAACGTTCAGTAGTTTACCATTGCTTTCTGGATGACCGGCTCCCATACCAACTCGTTATAACCCAGTGCAACGCGGTCTGCTGCTAAATCGGTCGCAGCTGTGTTTCGAACGCGGGTAAGCTGGTTTTCGAATCGCGTCCGTAAGCTCTTCGCCATGGAGTCCGGTTATGGGCAATATACGGTCTCTAAATTCATCTCAGGCTTTGTGCTGTGGAGATACATCACTCCATTTTACGCACTGTCGTCTATCAACACGGCAAGGTGTTAGTCGGTCACCCAACTCACACCAACTCCTACCTTCTGAAGGATACGTATATAAGTCAGGGAATTCCGGGACAACGCGGTTGCTTAATTTTCTCACTGTAGGATTTCCCCTGCCTTTCCAACAATAAATTTGTCCTATGATATATGTATATTATTCTCACCATTTCTTACCGTCCAATATTAAATGTCTTATAATATACGTATATTATTTCAACTATTCTTTATCGTATTAACAATCAATATGTATTATAATATACGTATATTATTTACACCATTTCTTAAATCCAACAATAAATATGTCTTATACTTTACATATATTATTCTCACCATTTCTTACAGTCCAACAATAAATATGTCTTATAATATACGTATATTATTCCCACTATCTATTACCGTTCAACAATAAATGTGTCTTATAATATGCGTGTACTATTTCAAACATTTCTTACCGTCCATCAATAAATATGGCTTATAATATACGTATATTATTCCTACCATTTCTTACCGTCCATCAATAAATATGGCTTATAATATACGTTTATTATTCCCACTATCTATTACCGTCCAACAATAAATATGTCTTATAATATACGTATATTATTCCTACCATTTCTTACCGCCCATCAATAAATATGGCTTATAATATACGTATATCATTCCCACCATTTCTTACCATCCATCAATAAATATGGCTTATAATATACATATATTATTTCCACCATTTCTTACCGTCCAACAATAAATATGTCTTATAATACACGTATATTATTCCCACAATTTCTTACAGTCCAACAATAAATATATCTCATAATATACGTATATTATTTCAACCATTTCTTACATATGACATATGTATACTATTCCCACCATTTCTTACTGCCCAACAATAAATATGCCTTAGGATATACGTATATATTTCCCAAAATTACTTACCACCAAACAATAAATATGCCCTATGATATACGCATATCTTCTTCTTCTGCGTTCATCCGGAGTTTTTTTTCGGACGTGACTGCGTTGTGCCTGTTTACAGCAGAGCTGCGTTCTTGCGCCGTTAGGCCGACACATCCGATTTCTGCAGGCATTTGTTGACCGGGTTAACCTTCCCGGGATATAAGCATATTATTCCCACAATTTCTAACCGCCCAATAATAAATATGTCCTATGCTATACGTATATTATTCCCACCATTTCTTACCGTCAACAATAAATGTGTCCTATGATATATGTATATTATTCCCACCATTTCTTACCGCCCAACAATAAATATATAATATGATGTATGTATAGTATTCCCATTATTTCTTACCGCACAACAATAAATATATCCTATGATATATGAATATTATTCCCACGATTTCTTACCGCCCAACAATAAATATAGCATACGATGTATGTATATTATTCCCACCATTTCTTACCGTCCAACGATAAATATTTCCTATAATATACGTATATTATTCCCACCATCTCTTACCGTCCAACAATAAATATGTCAGGTGATATATGTATGTTATTCCAACCACGTCTCACCGTCTAACAATAAATTTGAAAAAGTAAGAACTCAGTTGACATGACTTGGTATGTTTTGGGCATATGGTGCTAGCCCCATATTTCCATACACCAACCGGCAACCCAGAGAAGATGTGGCCAATATCACACAGGCCGCCTTGACTCCTCAGGGCGTGTTCTGGTACCCAGTCTATGTATGTTCAACCTGGGAGCTCAGGTTAGGTTTACATATCCGCGTCGACGAGAATTCGAATCCATGAACACGGGGTAGGTAGGCAAGGGTGCTTGGCACTGTGCTACATTTGCTGTCACTTCAACAGTATCAAGGATCTGTTCTACATTTGCTGTCACTTCAACAGTATCAAGGATCTGTTCTGCATTTGCTGTCACTCCAACAGTACCACGGTTCTGTTCTACATTTGCTGTCACTTCAACAGTATCAAGGTTCTGTTCTGCATTTGCTGTCACTCCAACAGTACTAAGCATAGTGCTACATTTGCTGTCACTCCAACAAAACCAAGCATTGTGCTACATTTGCTGTCACTCCAACAGTACCAATCATTGTGCTACATTTGCTGTCAGTTCAACAGTACCAAGTTACTGTGCTACAATTGCTGCCTCTCCAACAATACCAAGTTACTGTGCTACATTTGCTGTCACTCCAGTAGTGTCACGGGTTATCTATTACCCGTAGCCACGAGTTCAAATCCACCAATAGCTGAAATATGTTTTTCTCTCGTGTTGTCTATATTGTTTTCCCCATGTTTACATTCAACTTGCTTGCTTGACCAGCTTCTCATTCATTTTATCTCTGTTCTGTTTATTTATCACATTCTATGCCAAACAGAAATTAGGTTTAGCCCAAGCAAACATGGATGGCGGAAAATGCGAAGTAAGGGTGTGTCACGGTTATGATTTACAAAATGTGAATTTGGTAGCTGACACGGTGTATTACAGTGCAATGACTTTTCCGCGATATATAAGCCTATGGAAGTTACAGGAAGTCGCATAAGACGATTAATAATTCAATAACACTGAATACGTTAATATCTATATTTGTCTCTATTTCCTTTCCAGTTTCACGAACGTGCATCAATGCCAGTAACTATCACTATGACGAAAGCTGAGTTGAAGTGAGTCAACAACCGACATCATAGCACCTGGGAAATTGCCATCAGTGTTGCGTCATCATCTTCAACAGCCAGCGAAGAGTTACAATACTGAAGGTATAATCTGTAGTATGATTTTGTATCCGTCTGACCTCTCCTCGGATGACAGTGTCAGGCAAATCTTCTGGTCACTCCCTGTCACCCCATTCTCTCCAGGCTATGATGTTCATTCACCCTATACACAAGCTCCTAAAGGACCACGACCACGTCTGCTTTATCATACACCAATACCCCACTAATTGGTGCAGACCCAGCCAATCTGTCCGCCTGATCGTTTTCCACCACACCAGCATGTCCTGGAGAAAGGATCCAACCGATGATCACTATCTTTGGTTTTTAAATTTAAACTTTCCACTCTGCACTTATCATGCCTGTCTTCGCCTTTTCTCAACATACTCTGTGAGTCCATTACAATCACGACATATGTGTACTGTTTGCCCTCCAGCAAACAGAACGCCAGCTGTGCCCGCCTCCGTTACCGTTCTCAGACTAGATGACCAGGTATCATACGCCAGGCTGTCCTACACTAAACACTGTCTATTAACCTTCACTATGAGCTCCCTGGCGCTTATGTTGCCTCTTAGCATAGGGTCATCCTTTGCTGCGCATATTTATATTACATTTATGTCTCTAAATATATCCTAAGTTATTTGCATATTAACCCCACCATTCCTTATCGCCCTAACTATAAATACGTGCAATGTTAATCATCATCACGGGCCATGCCGTTAAGCGTGGGTGGTCATGTTTTGCCATCTCATTTGATCACCAGAGTCGTGGATCAGCTCAGTGTTCTTGTCTCGACCATTCCACGTGGCCAAACAATCCAGGTATTTACTTCTCTGTCTTCCCCTTGTTCTCTTCCCGTCAATCTTGACAGTTGTCACCAAGTTCTCAAATTTATTTCTTCCCATAATGTGTCCAAAATAATGTGACTGCCTACGTCTAATTTCTCTAATCAGTTTACGGTTTTCATTTGTTTCATGCAGGACTTGTTCATTTGATTTTCTGTCTGCCCGTGGTATTCTTTGCAATATCCTCAAAAACCACATTTCCACGGCCATCGGATGTTTTCCAGCTTGTCCACTCATTGTCCACGCTTCACATCCATACGTAGGTTATATGTAACACTTCAATACTCTGTTTCTCGTTGCAAACGGCATCTTTTTATAGGCCTTTATGTTTTCCATTTTGCAAAAGTCTTCCTTCGCCATGGCGATTCTTGTTCTGACCTCTTCAAGACATCCCCATCAGATGTTATTACTATTCCGAGATAATTGTACAAATTCACTTGTTTAAGAATATTCCCATTTACTTGTATATTACATTGTGGTATTTTTTTCTTCTTAGAGACGACCACATTCTGTGTCTTCTGGCAATTTAATTCTAACCCAAGTTATTCACAGTGTGCAACAATCGCATCTACTAAATGTTGCAGATCATGTTCATTGTCTGCAATCAAAACTGTATCATCCGATATCTAATGTTAATGATGATATTTATGTCCCCCAATGATGATTCCTTTCATATCGTCAACATTTCTGAAATGACTTTCACTATACAGTGAAACAATATCTGGAGGCATTACACATTCCTGTCTTACACCTCTCTTTATAGGCTGATAATGACCTACTTCATTATTAGTCTTTATGGCAGCTTGTTGTTTCCACTATATGTTTCTATGAGTCTAAGGTCTTTCCCATCAATTTGCAGATCTGCAAGCATCTCCATCATGTTGACATGTCTTACTTTATCCACAGGATTTATGTAATCCATAAAGCAAAGATGCATTTCTTACCGCCCTAACAATAAATATGTCTTATATGTTATGTATATTAACTCCACCATCCTTACCACCATAATCATAAATATATACAAGTACAGGAAACATTTTATCCCCTTTGAAGTGTATTTGGTAAAAGGTCCTCTCCTTATAATGTATAGACCAATCCTAACTCCACGATGGTGTGGTCAATGCTTCGCCGACCGCCTTTATTTCCCAGATATTTTCTGGCACACATTTTAGCCTGGGTAGAAATGGGATACCATATCAATTTAACGAATCTGCGTGGTCGCGAATTCGAACCCATGGCATCCGGGTGGGTAGGACTGGTGCCAGGCACTGCGCTACATTGACTGCCGCTCCAACAGTACCACAGTTTATCCATTACTCGTGACTAATGACATCCACCGAATGCTAAAATCTGTCTACATCTCCTCTTGTCTATATTATCTTCACATGCTAACATTTAGTTTAATTTGGCAGGACACCCCTTAATCCTATTTTTACTCTGTTTCTTCTTTTTTCCCCTCTATCCCAAAATGGGGCATCGGCCCTCAACCAGTTCACTCCAATACACCCCCCAACCCCTTTCTTTTTTCTTTTTTTTTTTAGCTATCCCATGCAGCTCTAAATGTGATTGCTGGGGAAAATGCAAAGAATGCCATGGGCAGACAGAAAAATCAACGAACAAGTCCTTCAAGAAACAAATTAAGATCGTAAACTGATTATAGACATTAGTCGTAGCCAGTCAAAATTTGTTTGGACATGTTATGAGAAGAAATGAATTGGAGAAGTTGATAACAACTGGCAAGATCGACCGGAAGAGACCAAGGGGAAGACCGAGAAGTAAATACCTGGATGGCTTGGCCACGCGGCATGGTCGAGACAGGAACGCTGAGTTGATCCACGACTCTGGTGATCGTGTTAGATGGCAAAACATGACCACCCAAGCTTACCGGCATGGCACATCATGATGTTATATAATATCAATATATTTCTCTATATTTTTCTTTCCAGTTTCATAAACGTTCATCAGTGTCATTAATTGGTTAACGCCTTGCCAGAAGAAGTAGATTAAACTGATTAGGCAATACAAAACATACTCCACTTTCGAACAATGTCAATGATTATGTATTCATTATTTCAGCCACAGTATAAATATTATTCGTTTATTCACTTCGGTGTAACTCTGCATGCACCTGACGAGATACATCGAAATATGTTAGGAAAGAAATAATGAAATATATATATATATATATATATATATATATATATATATATATATATATATATATATATATGTGTGTGTGTGTGTGTGTGTGTGTGTGTGTGTGTGTGTGTGTGTGTGTGTGTGTGTGTGTGTGTTTTATTGCTTGTGTTTATATATATATATATATATATATATATATATATATATATATATATATGTGTGTGTGTGTGTGTGTGTGTGTGTGTGTTTTATTGCTTGTGTGTTTAAATTCACATAGGGAATACGTTTTCTAGCAAATTAGGGCTATTAAATCTCATATTTCTACGAGATAAATTACCATATTCTTTTAAGGTTATTAAGTCTCTTATTTCTAGGGAAAAGTTAAGTGTCACGTCTTTATTAAGGATATTAAGCTAATTTTTCAACGGGACAAATTAAATGGCATGAATTAAGGAATTAAGGAATTAAGTGTCACGTCTTCATTAGAACTACTAACAGATTCAATGTCAAAAGAAAAGTAGGTTTGGACCAAACAAAAATGAATAACGGAAATTGGAAGTAGAGGCATGCCATAGTTGTGACTTAAAGATTGTTAATATAGTAGCAGACATGTTGTAATATAACGCAGTGACAACATAACTGCGATATATAAGCCAATGGCAGATACAAGAAGCCGCTTAAGACGATTAATCACCCCGCGGCACAAAATCAGTTAAGTCCCATTTTTACGGGACACATTGCCACATCATTATTAAAGATATTAAGTCTCATATTTCAGCAAGACAAATTGTCCTATTTCTATTAAGAAAATTAAGTTTCATATTTCTAAGGAACTGTTGGGTCTCACATATTTATTAAGGATATTATGTTTAATATTTCTACAAGACAAATTGTCCTATTTCTATTAAGAATATTAAGTTTCATATTTCTAAGGAACTATTGAGTCTCACATCTTTATTAAGGATATTCTCATATTTCTAGTTTTTCTCGAACAAATCGCTATAAAAATGTGAAACTCTCAGAATTTTTCTGGCAAGTTACTCTAGAATGGAGAACAACTCAGTTTCACTAGTACGTCATTCTAAACATAGTAGTACGTGACTGTGAAGATATAAACTGCCCAGTATTTCTCTAGCACGTAAGAAAACAATATTTTTCTAGCTAGTCACCCTAAGACTGGAAAACACCCATAATTTTACTAGCAAGTCAACTTAAAACTGGAAAACACCCAGTATTTATCTAACAAATCACTCTAAAATTGGAAAACACCCAGTATTTCCCTAGCATTTGACCTTAAACCTAGAAAACACCTAGTATTTCTCTAGCAAGTCACGCTAACCCTGAAAAAACAAACAGTATTTCTCTAGCAAGTCACCCTAAAACTGGAGAACAAGCAATGTTTTTTTTCCCCCTAGCAAGTCATTAAAACTCTAGCAAACACCCAGTATTTCTCCGCAAGTCACCTTAAAACTAGAAAACACCCATATTTCTCCATCAAGTCATTCTAAACACGGACACCAGGAACAGATGTGAAGTAGTATGCGTCACGTCAATTTCAGTAGCACAGCCCGCGTCATACTCGTGTGAGAAAGTTTCACGTCGTTTTAAGCAGCCGTCTTCTTGACCCTGTTTCTATAAATATAAACCTGGTTAGAACGACAAGAATAGCACATCCCATCGATACGATTTTTCTTGTAATTGTCCCGTAAAGTTCCTGCATTGGATGTGTAATGTGACAGGGATGTTACAGTTTGTAGGCCTACAGCATTGAGAAAGAGGTGGCCGGGTCTTTTCCTCACTTTGACAAGTGAAGAGCCCACAAATCGAACCCGAGTCCGACCATGCTCATGACATTACCAGTGGCTTTCCCTATCAACTCCACTAGCACGCCGTCAGCAGTACGAATTAACCATCAACGATGAACTGTAATTTTCGTGGAGGATTGTTGTGTTAGCATTTTGCGGCAGCCTTATGCACATACTTGCCAGTGCGTGCTGTTCTGTTGTCGGTACTGTTGTCTGTTCCACTTTTACATTAGGGACAGTGAGGGGCATTTTGTGTAATATTCGCTGGCACAGGAACGGAGAATTATGGGGGTTATCCCTCGACTAACTAAATAACTATCCACCTAATTGTTTTTTTTTTTCCATTCATAGAATTTGTCTTGACCCTGTTTAGCTTTTTGAAGGTTTTTTGTGTTTGTTTTTTTCGTTTGCTTGATTTGAACTCGAGTGTATTCCACACACGTGCCACGACTACTACTACCAGTTGCTACTACTAGTGAGTGCATTGGGCTGGTATTTGCGTGTGGATTATCTCTCCCTATTACCAGTGTGCCGGTTTCCTAGAGGTTAGCGACTTTTCACCGTAATCTCGTATACTCTCGTAAGTAACTTGACGACGGTGAGAATCAGCAGTGGTTCGATTCGCGTCGGTAACTTACAGGTTATGTGAGCCGGCCGCTCAGAAAGCAATTGCAAACTACTGAGTGTAATCTTGCCAAGAAATCAACAATCAGCTGAAAGATGCTGATTTTGACAGCGATGTCCTGTAAACTATATGCAAACAATATTTATTTTACTACCAGTGTCCCTCCCCATCATTCGAACCCATTCAAAAGTAGTTGCCATTTAAGTCCCCAAGTCAAGGACGAGAACTCAACAGTTTAGTCCAACTGACCGGTGTAGGGGTTGAACCCGCTATTTGGGCATCAGCACACTGGAAGTTTAAGGGTGAATGCTCTTATTCAATCGGCCATGCTGACCTATTAGGGAGATCTGTGTCTGGAATCCTCAGGGAAAAAGAAATAGAGACAATTAAAAACACTCGGAGAAAAGTACGAACCAAAATAGAGATAACTTAAAACCACTCGGAGAAACGTACGAATGAAATAGAGACAACAAAAACACACGGAAAAGTACGAAAAGAAATGCATACTGTGTGGAGGACAAGGATTGAACAGCATAAAATAGCTCAGGATAAAATGGCTAGGAGTAAGTTGACTGAGAACCTGTTCCACGCTGGAGGATAGAGCCCGAAAAAGGAAGAAATTGTTCAGGACACGAAATCATCTCCTTTAATCCACGATTCAATCCACTTCGTATGTGTGACGAAACCGACTGCAGAATCTGAATGCATCATGTCTACTTCATCCACCACCCAGCTGACGCAATGGTAAACGAACTACGTGGAGTGAAGTGTAACGGTCACGATGCGTTAGTCCTGAACAATCTGCCAGCCTAGTTCTGACAACTCATTTCCTCCATCGTTAGGTCACACGCACTCCCACATCTCTAGTGCAAGAACAATTCATACGTGGCCTTTACTCCCGGACCTTTACCGGTTCCAAACACAGGGATTCTAAAACTGTTACCCGGATCCCTACTCCCTCCACTAGACACAATTTGTGTGACAAAAATAGAGTAGTTATAGACTCACATACATATACCAACGGTCATCATTATTGTATCTAAAACCGGAGGTAGCTGGCGATAATGTTCCTGCATAACTAGGTGTTTCTGTGTTCTTGTTAAGTTCAAGAACTTATTGTTTCCTTTGTCCCTCTATAACACACTAATCATTTCATGACACCATGTCACATTATAACACTCTAGTCATGTCATGACACTATGTCACTTTAGAACACTCTAGTCATTTCATGACACTGTTTCACTTTATAATATTTTAGTCATTTCATGACAATGTGTCACTTTTTAGGATTGTATTCATTTCATGACACTGTCACTGTATAATACTCTGATCATATCATGAAATATGTCACTTTATAACATCCTAGGCATTTCATGACACTATGTAACTTTATAACATACAAGTCATTTCAAGGCATTGTTACTTTATAACATGCTAATCACTGCATGACACTCTGTCATCTCGCATGACACCGTTTGTCCATCTAGCACGATAACGTGTGTCCATCTAGCACGATAACGTGTGTCCATCCTGCATGACAACGTTTGTCCATCTTGCTCTGCAACGTTTTTCCATCTTACATGACATTTATCCATCGTACTCCGAAACATTTGCCTTTCTTGCAGTCCAATGTTTATGTATCTTTCTGTGCAATGTTTATGTATCTTTCTGTGCAATGTTTATGTATCTTGTTGTGCAATGTTTATGTAGCTTGTTGTGCAATGTTTATGTATCTTTCTGTGCAATGTTTATGTATCTTTCTGTGCAATGTTTATGTATCTTTCTGTGCAATGTTTATGTATCTTGTGCAATTTTATGTATCTTTATGTGCAATGTTTATGTATCTTTCTGTGTAATGTTTATGTATCTTGTTGTGCAAGGATTATGTATATTTCTATGAATTGATTATGCATCTTTCAGTTCAATGTTTATGTATCTTGTTGTGCAATGTTTATGTATCTTTATGTGCAATGTTTATGTATCTTTCTGTGCAATGTTTATGTAACTTTCTGTGCAATGTTTATGTATCTTTATGTGCAATGTTTAAATATCTTTCTGTGTAATGTTTATGTATCTTGTTGTGCAATGTTTATGTATATTTCTATGAATTGTTTATGCACCTTTCAGTTCAATGTTTATGTATCTTGTTGTGCAATGTTTATGTATCTTTATGTGCAATGTTTATGTATCTTTCTGTTAAATGTTTATGTATCTTTCTGTGCAATGTTTATGTATCTTTATGTGCAATGTTTATGTATCTTTCTGTGAATTGTTTATGCATCTTTCAGTTCAATGTTTATCTATCTTGCTATGCAATGTTTATGAATCTTTCTGTGCAATGTTTGTGTATCTTTGTGTGTAATGTTTATGTATCCTTCTCTGCAATTTTTATGTATTTTGCTGTGCAATGTTTATGTATCTTTATGTGCAATGTTTATGTATCTTTATGTGCAATGTTTATGTATTTTTCTGTGCAATTTTTAATGTATCTTTCTGTGCAATGTTTATGTATCTTTCTGTGCAATGTTTATGTATCTTTCTGTGCAATGTTTATGTATCTTTCTGTGTAATGTTTATGCATCTTGCTGTCTAATGTTCATGTATCTTGCTGTACAATGTTTATGTATCTTGATGTGCAATGTTTATGTATCTTTCCGTGCAATGTTTATGTACCTTTGTGTGCAATGTTTATGTATCTTTCTGTACAATATGTTTGAATCTTTCTGTGCAATTTTTATTTATCTTTCTGTGTAAAATTCACCCATATTGGTCTTTCACATTTATCCTTCCCGCTGTGCAATCTTTGTGCAGCCAGCCGTGCACCAACGGATTCACAAAATCACGTCCAGCTTTCCACTGGTCAAGAGGTTGGGGCACACCTACATAGCGCCGCATTTCTACAAACTGGAACCAGTCTGGCTAAAGTTTCAAGGATTGTCATTCTCCTTCTTCTATATGAAGTTCTAGAACCGATTGTGCACACCAAACTGGTTTCTGAGCTTTGACAAGGAAAGGAGACCTCAGCATCACAGTTCCCTTGGAGATATTACTAATGTGTCAGTTCAGGGGCCGTCTCTACGCCAGTCTCAGTTCCACAGATGCAATACATTTTCTGGGCACATACGACCAGAACTTTAAGGCATTGGAGTGAAATGTTAGACTCGCGATCTTTAACTAGCCAACCAGGTAACGAAGGAATGAACCAGCCAGCCAGCCAGCCTGTAATACAACCAACCAATCTACTAATCAACCAACCAACTAGCTAACGAACACATCAATCAGCCAGCCAGTCATACAGCCAACCTGTCTACCAATCAATCAGCAAACCAGATAACGAACGAATTAAACAGCCAGCCAAACAAGTAACCTACGCCAGACAAAAGCAAACAATAAATCAATCTACCAATCAACCAAACAAACAACGAACTGATAAATCAGTCAGCCAGCCAAACAACCAACTAATGAATGAATTAACCAGCCATTCAGCCAACCAAGCAAGCAAGCAACCTACCTACCTAACAAACAATCCTTTAACCAAGTAATCAATCAACAAACCAACCAACCATCATACCCTTCTGTTTAGCAGGCTGTTACAGTTGACCCATTTCACTAAGCAACCATTCAGGAAAACGTCTTCGCTTCAGGCCCAATCATTCTGGTATTGAAGCGGCTCCGTGGCGAAGGGGTTAAGGACGCAGTTCGTAATCCCGCATACCGCGTTCGAAACACAGCTATGGGAGATTTGGCAGCAGACAGCCTTACGTTGGTTTTTTATGAAATGGTACGGGTGCCGGTCGTTCAGAAAGCAATGGCAAACTACTGAACGTAAACTTGCCCAGGAATCACGAACAGCCAAAAAATGATGGGGTTGACTGCTGCATCCTGTAAAGGATATGTAAATAACTAATACATTATAAATAATTGTTTCCAAAGACATTCCCAGAACTCCAAAAATGTACTCCCAGCGACCCCGGTAACAAATAATTATAGGCAGGCACCGGATCTGTAAACTAGTTTACTAGGCAATTGAATTTCTCTAAGTGGTCTCTTTACTAGAATATATACGGTAAACACTTTCATTCATTATAAACTTAATGCCACTTCATTCTCAGGAAACATCCTGCCCACGACCTTAAATAAACGCCCCAAATGTTCATAATTACTGTGGCATTTCATTAACTACTTATCTCGCATCTAACGCTATGTCACTCAAGTTGTGCATGGGCGGAGCCCCAAATAGCTTACGAAACAATTATAATGGTAAAATTAACGCTTATGAATGTAACTATGCGGAACCAGTATTTAATAAAAGTATTACGAAATGAAACTGGGTCAGCAACTGCAATATAAGCCCGCTCACTATGAACATGCACTCACGGTCTGGTTAAATTTCTCGGCACGCGGGCTTTGCTTCTGGCCTAGCCATTCTGGTACTGAATTCCGAGGAAACCGACCTTTGACCTATTTACGCAGAATTCAGAACTGGCATTCTGCCTATCATCATTAAGCCGGATATATTAACATTATCTGAGATACAAGTTCCAGATTCCCGTTTCATGGTCTGCAGAAACGAATTGATTTTACTTGTGGCAAGGAACTACTTAAGATATCATTCTAAGTGTGTTTGAATATTAAACTGAATTTCTGTCGCCGTTTCTAGAATTGTGAGTTACTGCAAGCATTCTAGCAGTTTTCAAATGGCTGTGTGTAAGTATTGTGTTACAAATAGTTGGTGATGTATTTAAATAAAAATGAGGACATTTTAAAAGACAATAGAATGGATTTTATTGCACAGGTTTTTATCCTATGTGGCTCGGTCACCCTCCGCGGGGAGACCTGCTGAAAGCGTTCGCACAAACCACGAACTCTGTAGCTCCAGCGACGATTCCTAGGAGTCTCCGAGATAATTACACTCATGAATCGAATTATGTCGCCCGGAATCGAACTCACAACCTTCGGATCCAGAGGCAAGTGGCGGAGACTTTCTGGTGATATATTAAATTGTTTAAACCAGACTTCGGGAGAAATTTGTCGTTAGGGATCTACAGTGTGTCCGACAATTCATGCCGAAGTCAGACACTGGCCTTTGATATGCATAACTAGGCATGACGCACTTCCCCCGAAATAGGAACGAAGAAGGAGGAGGGGAGGATGAGGAGGAGGAGGAGTAGGAGGAGGAGACAACAAAAACAGCACCAACAACAAGAAGGAGATGCGGAAGGAGATTGGGGAGGTGCAGAAGAAGAAGGAGGTGTCAAAAAAGGAGGAGATGCAGTAGGACATGATCTATTTATTAGCGCGCCCGTGTGTTGCTGGGGCTCATACGGGGAAGCAAAGAATAGTAACACTGTTGCCTACCATGCATGTCGTAAGAGGCGACTAAGGAGGATATGGTTCCGTCGCCCTGCTACTGAGTGAGTGCGTGGCGCGATACTGTGAGCTGAGAGTTTCGCATGGAATGCTTTTACATCTGTCTGTGGTTGTTTGTAGTGTGAACTCCATGTTCGGAACGATGGCGACCGGCTGTTGCTGGATTGACTGGTTTGCCTTTTTGGCTCACGGGTGCATTTTTCAGGAGACTCCTGAGAGTCACCGCTGGAGCTACGGAGTTCGTGCTTTGTGCGGCGCTTTCGGTGGGTCGTCCTGCGGAAAGAGACCAAGCCATATGGGATAAAACCCAGGTCAATGAAGTCTTTCTGGTGACTGCCGTTTCCATCGACGATGAATTGTATTTTTCATGGAGGACTTTTGTGTTGGCATTCTGGCGGCGGCATTATACACAGTGTACCTATGCGGGCTGTTGGCTTGCCGATACTCCTGTCTACTCCATTGTTCACATTGGGCAGTGAGGAGCATTTTATGTGATATTCACTGGCACAGGAACGGAGCAATATGGGGACGATCCGTTGCCGTGAAGTTGGAACCACGACTAACTAACTAACTAACTAACTAACTAACTAACTAACTATTTATTAGCGACGCATTTTCTACCCTGTCACCTCAGGGGTCGGTCAACACAAAAATGCTCACGGGACATTCAAAACACCTTGACCAGAAACATGGGTGACGCGGGGAACTTTATTCTAAATATAATAATAATAATAAAATAAAGCGAATCTTTTATATAGTTTTACTTAGGTATTCAGCAAAAATGTCTTCTTTTATAGCAAAATAATCAATTCCAAATTGTAATATAATCACACAAAAAGTGAATTTAAACACAGAATCCAGAAACATGTTACACGATTTATTGCTTGACCTATTCCACCGCATCTCGTCAGGTGCATACTGAAGAGCTAGCTAATCGCACAACACCTGTGACTATGTGTTTTAATTGTTCCAGCTTCAGTATTATTCATTGACTCACTTCAAATGATATTCAACTCTGTAGTATGCACCCGACAAGCTGCAGCGAAATATGTCAGGTAATAAATCGTGCAACCTAAAGTATTTTTAGGGAATATTAAGTTAATTTATTACTTAGCAATTTGTTACTTCTTATTTTTTGAAGCATGTATCGATCTGTATGCATGTCTTCCTTTCAATCTTTGATTTGTATGTCTATTCTTAAGGTCAGCATGGCCGAATGGATAAGAGCTCTGGCTTTTAAAACTTCCGGTATACTTATAACAAGATAGCGGGTTAATCTCCTACACCGGTCACTTGGTTTAAAGTCTTGACATCTCTTTCTTGATTTGGGGACGTAAATTACAAGTTTTTTACAAGTACCTGAGAAGTCGGATTGGGTTCGCCTGATAGCGAAGGGCACTGGTAATAGGGAAAGCTAATCTACACACGAGAATCAGTCCAGTGCACTAGAACTAGAAGTTGTAGCAAGTGTATGGACTACATTTGAGCTCAACGCTAGCGAGCACAAACAATCAAGCCCATTCTTGTGTCATGTTGTTCTTTAATTGCTGATTTGTCTTGGTTATTCAGAACTGCGTGTAGTTTGTTATTGTATTGTTTGCTCTGTATTTCTATGCTTCTTTGTCCATCATTTCATTAGCATGGATTCCCTCGTGTACTGATATCCATAGAATTAGCACTGAACATACTCTGGTATTTGAATATGTAGTTACAGTTCTCCGAAATATCGAGTCGAGGGTTCAGTATAAGACGCTTGCGATTTGAGAGAAGACCGCTTTGGGTTACTTTTAATAGTATGAGAATCGGCCGTTCTGAAAGCAATGGAATACCCATCATCATCTTGTGTCATGCAGATAAGCGTGGGCAGTCATGTTTCGCCATCACTCATACGGTCATCAGAGTTGTGGATCAGCTCAGTGTTCTTGTTTCGAGCATACCACGTGGCTAAGCCACCCAACGATTTACTTCTCTGCCTTCCCCTTGTTATTTTCCCCCTCAATCTTGTCAGTTGTCGCAAAGTTCTCCAATGGAAAACAACTGGACGTAAGAAATGCATAGTATATCAGAAACAGTCGTTAAATGCTGGGATTGGTTGCAAGGTTCTGTAAAAGGACATACAACTAACGTTTAGCCACTAAAAAGCCGCACGAAGTCTCCGTGGCGAAGTGGTCAAGCCGTCTGACTTGGGCTCCGAAGGTTGTGGGTTGATTCCGAGTCGCGTTCTTCGGTTCACAAGCGCATTTTTTTCTTTTTTATGCGCTAAGAAGGCTGTGGCAAAACAATGTATTCCTCTAGTGAATGTAAGCACAGAAGCCACAAACAATATGTTGCACGATTTATTGTCTGGCATATTTCGCTGTATCTCGTCAGGTGCTTGCTGCATGGTTACATATCATATATAAAAACGCATGAAATTATTCGAACGTTGAGCGTTTTTTATCCCCAAAATAATCGCAAATTTATAATGAGATCTTTCTGTTTGCATAAACCTGGCTGGAATCGCTTAATTGCAACAATTAACTTTAATTTGTGCCTGTATCTTTATCTACACTGCCACGCAAATATTACAAATAACCAATAAATTACTGCCAACATAATCTTCAGCATTATGACAATATTCTACATTGTGATAATATTCTACGTTTATATCTACAAATACTTATACTGTCATGTTTTCTGTTTTATCTTTTCTGCAGGTATGCCGTCTCCGCAACATAGAGGCATCGACTATCTGATGTTTGGATATTTTTTTATGCAGATTCCGACGACCTTATTGTTCGACACACAGGGGGTCTATCCTGAATGGTTGTACCCAGAATGGGTATGTGCTTTTATTATTATTATTATTATTATTATTATTATTATTATTATTATTATTATTATTATCTGATGATCTGATCTTCTCAAATTTTACAAACTTTGTCTTCACTCACGTTTCAATTTTATTAGCAGACATCTATTTCGGGAATCTCCTTTGTGCTGTATTAATATAAATTTGTAATATAATTACTCAATTGACTACACAAAGTCTTTCGATAATACGTAATCCCGCATACCACGTTCGAAGCACAACTGTGGGAGATTTGAAAGCAGACCTACTTGCGTTGGTTTTCATTCAATGGTATGGGTGCCGGTCGTTCAGAAATCAATGGCAAACTACTGAACGTAAACTTGCCAAAACATCACAAACAGCCAAAATATGCTGAGGTTCACTGTGACGTTCTGTAAAGGATATGCAACTAACTGATTTGTTCTTTGTATTACGACCGCCTAACTGCAGTTCATCCCATTTCATTTCTGGTCGTTTACCTCTGTATTGTGATCTAAACATAGCATCGTTCACCAAAGACGATACTATATATAGATTTACGGAGGTTTTCCCTAGGATTTCAATTATGAGTCAGCAATGGGTGAATTCTAATGAGGTGTCAAGAAATCGCGGCAAATGTTTCTCAAGTGCCCTTACATATGCATCTCAAAATTTTGCCACGGGGTTGACCTCGTGCTTTTATTAAATTAGATTTAATGTAGAGACCCCAGTGGGGATGAAGAATCTACCATATGACATCATCATCTTCATCACGCCCCTACTCCGCATTGAAGATCGGTAGTAATGAGTATCGAACTCTCCCTCTGTCCTGTCTTCGCAATGATCTCGCGCCGGCTTCTCTCAGTCCATTTCTTGATGTCCTTAAAAAAAGTGTTGAAAAGGCAAGAGGGTCGATTTCATTGCACTAGTTGTATCCCATATGGCTCGGTTTCTTTCTGCAGGGCAACCTGCCGAAAGCGTCGCACAGATCACTAACTCAGTAGTTCCATCGACGACCTCCAAAACAACTGCACTCGTGAACCGAATGATATAGTCTAGAATCGAACTCACGACCTTCAGAGCGCCATTCAGGCGCCGTTACCACGTCATCACCGGGACTCTCTTCTTGAAGTTATCTATAGACATGCAGCGTTGTCTTTCATTTACTGCCTTGCAATCCACTTTCCCTCCTTATTGGATCTAATACACTTTGCAAGGGGTCTGAAAATTACCGTCAGCAAGTCTTCGGAGGAGTAAACTGCTAGAGATCGCAAGATGTGGAGAGACGTGATGGCACTCGCTAGTCGGCAAGGCTCTTGATGATGACAATGATGATGATGACGACGATAATGATTATAATGGTGATGATGATGATGATGATGATGATGATGATGATGATGATGATGATGATGATGATGATGATGATGGTGGTGGAGGTGGTGATGATGATGATGATGATGATGATGATGATGATGATGATGATGATGATGATGATGATGATGATGATGATGATGATGATGATGATTTTGAAGATGACGATAATGATGATGACGATAATGATGGTGATGATAATGATAATGGTAATCCTAATGATGATGCTGATGCTGTTGATAGTGATGATAGTGGTTATGATAGTGTTGATGATGATGATTTTTATGATAATAGTAATCATGATGATCAATTCATTGTTAATATCTATTTCTCAATGGTCTACGAACATCTATTCCACAGTTACAAGCGGTTCGAACTCACTATCTGGAATCCTACAGAGACCCATTCCTGGCCAATGCCTGGAAGCATCCTTGGTATCTGTCCATCTGTCTGGTGGAGCACATCATCGAGATGCCCTTCTTCTTTTGGGCCATGATATGCTATTATTACGGTAGGTATTCTGTTGTTTGTTATAATCACAGAAGAGGGACGATAACTTGTGTTAATGTATGATGTAGCAAGATCGTACACTGATTAGAGAAATTAGACGTAGACAATCAACATTGTTTGGTCACATTATGAGAAGAAAAATATTGGAGAAACTGGTGACAACTGGAAGATCGAGGGGAAGAGAAGAACTGGAAGGCAGAGAAGTAAATACCTGGATGGCTTGGCCACGTGGTATGGTCGACACATGAACACTGAGCTGATCCACAACTCTGGTGATCGAGTGAGATGATGAAACATGGCAGGTGTTATGGATGAAATTCATAAAAGCTGCACACCGCGTTCGAAACAAAGCTGCAGGCGATTTGGCAGCTGATCGCCTTGTCTTAGTGTCAATGTGAAATTCATGTTAGTGTCACAGCCCGGGATTCTGAGATAAGTTGCAAAAATATTTTTTAAATTTCAAATTTTCATTTTCTCCACATTGTTTTCATCTTGCATTCTTCTAACCTCGATCGTATGCCTTAATGTAGTCACTGAAGCGATTTCTCCGTGATTATATGTTGTATTTGTTTGCTGGTGAAGGCTAGCGGCCGCAACGTCCTGTGTTTTCCATAATTGTGTCCTGTAAAGCTGCATTACTGTGTGTTTTTTATATCGTATGCGAATGGAACCCATGCCCACCACTAGGACGTCTAGCCACTACACCATAAAGGCTCATTTGGCTCTTTACTTTATGTGTGCACTCTTGTGAAATCCCAGAACGTTGTTCACTAATTATTTCTATTGATCATGTTTTAGGAGCAAAAGCCCGACCACAGATCATCATCCCAAGTATCATCTACAGCTCACACACAATCACAGTTGTTCTCAGTATCTGGGCCATGGCGCTAGGGTCGGACTTCAGCCAAGAAACGGCTCTGGCGCCCAGGAATACAGCCGAGAGACTCAAACTCTGTTCGGCTTACATGCCATTCTTCATCATACCAATGATTAACCTCGTAGATTCTGCCAGGCTGGCCTGGAAGGAGAAATGCGATTGAGAAAGATATTATTTCAAAGTTGGTTGTGCTCCTAGCGAACGTTCGAGGGAGAGAGCGCGAGAGCGAGAGAGAGAGAGAGAGAGAGAGAGAGAGAGAGAGAGAGAGAGAGAGAGAGAGAACTGTATAACAGAGTGAATGAAAAATAGAAATAGAGAGATGTCAGTGATTAACCTCGTAGTTTCTGCGAGTTTGGCGTGGCAGGAGAAATGTGATAAATATGTTATAACAAAGTCGGTTGTGTTCCGAGAGAATGCACGACGGGGGGTAGAGAGAGAGAGAGAGAGAGAGAGAGAGAGAGAGAGAGAGAGAGAGAGAGAGAGAGAGAGAGAGATAGAGAGAGAGAGAGAGAGAGAGAGAGAGAGAGCGTGTTTGCAGTATTATTTATATTTACGGAATTTGCTTCCTTGAAGGAGAAGTGTGGTTGTATGAGCTTTGATATCAAACTAGTCAGAGGAATATGGTTGTGTGAAACTTGATATCAAACTAGTCAGTGAAATATGATTGTCTGAAACTTGATATCAAACTAGTCAGTGAAATATGGTTGTGTGAAACTTGATATCAAACTAGTCAGTGAAATATGATTGTCTGAAACTTGATATCAAACTAGTCAGTGAAATATTACTGTGTGAAACTTGATATCAAACTAGTCAGTGAAATATGATTGTGTGAAACTTGATATCAAACTAGCCAGTGATATACGATTGTGTGAAACTTGATATCAAACTAGTCAGAGAAAGACTATTATGTGAAATTTGATATCAAATTAGTCAGAGAAATATGACAGCATGAGACATGATATAAAATAAGTCAGAGAAGGACTCCTGCATCGGAGTTGATATCAAATAATTCAGATGTGCTATTGTGAATACTATATGGTATGAGTTGTATTTATTATGGGAACACTTGTAGAATGGCAGAAGATGGAACGGGCAAGACGTCTCCCAAAGTCACGTTTGTTACTGGAGAGGGGGAGAGAGCGAGAGAGAGAGAGAGAGAGAGAGAGAGAGAGAGAGAGAGAGAGAGAGAGAGAGAGAGGATGATTAAAAGAGCTAAAGAAACATACAGAGACATACAAAGACCAAATACAAAAAGAAAGATGTAAAAAAAGAACCAGATAACGAAAAGAAAGAAACAGAAAGGGGGAGGGGAAGAAAGGAAGAGACAGAGACAGACAGACATACGAACACATAAATAGAAGGAGAAAAAAGAAATAGACAGATAAATAGAGAACGAGAGAGAGGGGGTAGAGAGAGAGAGAGAGAGACAGAGAGAGTGAGAGGGGGGTGGAGATAACGAAAGAAAAGAATAAAGAGCAGAATAGGTGAGCCAAAAAAGGCATTCAAGAAAATGAAGACTATCTTATGCAATAAGTCACTGTCACTGAATGTAGAGAGTGCTGAAATGTTATATAGTACCTGTTTTGCTATATGGCAGTGAATCGTGGAACGTAAATGACCAAATTAGGAAGAACGTTGAGGCAACAGAGATGTGGTTCCTGAGACGAATGTTGCGAATTCCTTGGAGTGTCAGAGTAACTAGCAACGACTGCCTGAAAGAGACTGATAAAACTATACCATTATATACAACAATAAGAAAGAGACAAACATCTTTCTTTGGTCATGTGATGAGAAGAGAGGCATTGGAGAACATGGTGACAAATGGAAAGATGAAAGTGAAGAGAGGCATTGCTCTTGGTCTGCCTCTGCCTCTCTTCGCCTCGGTCTTTCCAGTTGTCACCATGTTCTCCAATGTCTCTCTTCTCATCACATGACCGAAGAAAGCTTGTTTCTTACTTATTAAATACGGAGACCATATTGTTGCAATATTATTTGTTCTGAAGAACCTTATGGATCCTGCGACGAGAAACACGCCCTCTTGAAACATTATATGAACAACACGCAATTTGTCAGACTTGTGTCCAGTTCTTCGTGCATCATAAGAAATGACAGCAATGGTTGTCATCTCTAACGTGTATATATAATGACCTCTTGTCATATTTCATCATCATTATCATCATCATCATCATCTTCATCATCATTGTGTGCCAAGCCGATTAGGACGGAAGATCATGGTTGGGCATCTCAGGGGATTCCCTGAGAAGGATATAAATAGTAAGTAAATGTCCTTTTAACGCGCCTTAAGGGAGTCAGCATGGCCGAATGGATAAGAATGCTCGCTCTTAAACTTCCGGTGTGCTAAAGCCGAAGTGGTGGGTTCACCGCCTACACTCGTTAGTTGGACTAAAATGTTGACTTCTCGACCTTACTTGGGGAGGTAAACCACAAGTGCCTCTGAAGTCAGAGTGGGTTCACCTGATGGCGAGGGACACTGGTAATAGGGACAGCTAATCCGCACGCAAACAACAGCCCAGTGCACTAGAAGAGGTAGCATGTGTATAGACTACTGTTTAGTTAAAATTGAGCGAACGCAAAATAAAACCCGAAAATAAACAGCGCGTCTGATGACGCATAAGTTATTCATTCATTCATTCATTCATTCATTCATTCATTCATTCATTCATTTAGTAAACAAAAATGGCAAATTCGGTCGCGTTCAACCTGCTTCTTCAGCGTTGGCTAGAGTTGAGTGTGGGTTTTGATCCTGTTCCTATTTGTGCTCTCTTTCGTGTGAGTCCTAACTAGGACTGGTGCATAAGTCTTATGGTTCTAGCCTCATATATCTTATAGTAAGAAGATTCGGCACTAGATGTAGATGTGTTCAGTAGCATGCCGGCTGCTTTTATTTCCCATGTCTGTTCTTGGTATGAATTCTAGGCTAAACCCACCTTGGAGCCTGGATAAATATTTTATATCATCTCTATGGGAATTGATCCTATGACTACAGCCCGACAGGCTAGCATGTTAGGACCAGTTCTCAGTAGAAATGTTATCCCTTCTTCTACCTCCTCACGTATTGCTAACATTTTTGTATAACATGTTTTAGAGTTTATTTTGTTTGTCAGGTTCTTCTATTAGGCTCGTTGGCTAACACATGTGAGACAGTACAAGTACAACGTAATTCGACGTAAGACATAGCAACACAAGTTCAATGGATTTATTACCACCTTAAATACATAACAATAGTTACAGCAATGTACAACATATAACTCACAACCACAATACAGCTCATAGGTCTGACGCTCACGATATCAGTCGTTCAGCTCACAACCACGGAGATTCACACAAACGCCTTGCTCTCGACACACACGTCCGTTCAGATGTCCAGTCCCAGCTTGGTCTGAGATTAACACACACACTGTCCACTCCCTCTCGTGGGGTCACGTGGCTTTGCGTGCGTCTGTCGTCAGCGCTGGTCGCGTGTCCGGTAAGAATCTCGCCAGCCGACAACTCTTGTCCGCCGGGTGCCGTAACGATGTTGCTGCACACTTAGGCTCTGACATTCTCCCCGGGTACTTCAATGAAAGATGCCATCTTTCATTCATGATGTATGTATATACTGGGGTAGTGTTAATTTCATGTCAGAGACTACTCTTTCCCAGTGTTATGCATGAAAATACATATAAGGCATAGAAATATATACACAAAAAATGTAAGTTGTACTGACATGACAAATGAAGTACAATTTTTAACACAATTCAGGTTTCATCCCCCTGATGCCTGGTTACCTTCATTGCAATAATACCCAGTCAGATCAGTAGCACCAGCTTCACGCATCTACCTCCCAGCTATTTGAAAAAAAAGTAATAATATGATTGTTTTGCAACAACCATCTAGCCAGACTGAAATACGGCTTTGTATTAGTCGTATTAAACACTTGAACTCTGCCCTCATTTGGTCAGGAGCTCTTATGTTGGTTTGCAATGTTGGCAGCTCTATGACATGCTTGGTGGACGCCTACCTGCTGTGCCAAATATTTGAGCAACAAAATGCCTATCTATACAACACACATTAATGAATATGTTTCAAATTATGGCCCTTGATGTAATTCACAAATGCAAGGGAAGTAATTTTGACATTTAAGAAATTCTATACATTACAATAATTATTTAATTTCTTAGCGTCATTGCTTGACGTTTCTTCATATTAACGAGAAAAAGTCGGTAATATGAATACATTAATCAAGATATAATTCTAAGATTACACTAATCAAAATAAATAAGTACCCAATTGGTATATTATATTTTATAGATTCGAAAGGATTTTACAAGTGTCATAAATTTTTGGAAATTTGTACATAGTCTGCTAATTATGTTATACTTTTTAAATTATACCGGAAATGCACACGAAACGAAAAGTTTGGTTGATGTTACATTTTCTGAACACAAACGATCCGGTTTTATTTCGGAACGGATAGTAGAATGTTCTCACAGTTCGTGTCTGATGTTATAGTATGACAACGGATTATGATGGAATGTTCTTATTTCCGATGTGTTCACACGTCGAACGATTTGGATCACATTCGCTGTAGAGGTGATGTAGGAGTCAATGTTCGGTCCACATTTGCACATGTTAAAATATCACGGTGAAAAAAAATCACCCACAAATGTCACAATGGTAAAGTTCGCTTTTGATAATTGGTTAAGCGTTTGTGACACTGTTGTTGGTGTCTATATACAATTAATATCGTTCTCATTCTAACACACACTACACAATTATACTACACTCATTACATGACTTGATTAAAATAAGTATATTATACATGTCGGTCTCCAAACCGTATCACAATTTTGATTATTGACCTTACACAGTAGGTGAATGGAAAAAAATTCACTCATTGGTGGCTGTGTTGGGCTGAGTGTAATATTACACAGTGCACTCAGACATTGCTTACTGGGTCTGTCGGACAACGGGACAAAAGGTCGGCGATTGTATTCATTCTGCCGGGAATATGGCGAACTTCAAAACTGAAATTCTGAAGCTTCAAGGACCAGCGAGCAATCATGTTATTTGATGGTACTGTGGAATTGATATACCTTAATGGACTGTTGTCAGTTTCGATGATAAAGTGACGTCCTAGAAGATATCTGGACAGCTTTGTTACACTTTCTACTAAGGACAATGCCTCTAATTGCGGAATGGACCAGGCCCGCTCTCGGGGTCTTAGTTTTCTTGATAGAAAACAAACGGGATGCAGGATGCCGTTGTATTCCTGTAATAGGACTGCACCGATCGCAATGGAGCTAGCATCTGTTCTCAATCTGAAAGGTAAACGAATGTTGGGCAATTTAAGGATGAGATTAGGTGTATTCTTATCAGAAAAGTGTGCCAAAACTTTATCAAATGCATTTCGTAGGCATTCATCGTTTACAACTTTTTCGGGTTTATTCTTGGTTAGTAAGTTAGAAAAAACCTCAGTCAGTTCTGAAAAATCAGGAATAAAGTTTCTATAATAATTAATAAGTCCCAACAAACTGCGGACTTGTTTCTTATTTGTTGGAAGTGACAGTTTTAGAATTTTGGAGACAATTTTGTTGTCTGTCATGACAAAGCCATTGGATATTCTGTACCCCAAAAATGATATCTCTTGGTAAGCCATGCTCACCTTTGAAGGCTTCACTGTCAGTCAGTGCTGTCTGATACTAGGTAGTAGTAGTAGAACGTCCTGTCCAGGTGTCAATGTTATAGTTCCGTCGTTGTCTCTGTATAGACACAGATGTCGTCAGCATAGTGAATGATATTAAGAATGTCAGATAGGAGGCGTCGTATAACAGACAAGGTAAGTCTGGAGATACTGGATCTAAGGATATAAAGTGGGTTACGGTTAAAATCTTTCAAAAGGATTTTCAAATTTCATGTTGAGATCATTTTGAGTGCTATCTCCAAACCTGCACTCGTATATGTGTGTATACATTCAATAGTTCAAACAATAATAATACACCATGTATAGTTGTGAAATGTAATCGTGCATGTCTGTATGATCTTTTGCAATTTGTGTATATTTTCCAAAATATGTAGGGTAATTTGTTGCTGATTTTTGTCAGTAATTCCACCGACTGATGTTTTACATTGTTCAGCATAGGTATTCGTATGAGTTGATTTAACATAGAGATTATGAGTGGCAGTAACAAAATTTGGTTCAACAGTAATGACATAAGTAACAAAGTCTGCTGGTTTGTCATGAGTAATATCATCTGTGTTGTGTCATGATGATGTGGAAATATAACTGTTTGTGAAGACATTTGTTTTGTATTTACAATCAGTAGTGCAAGTATAACTATCCACTGTGTGCATTTGGTTAAGTGTGTAGTTAACAGAGAGTATAGTAGGTATAGTATATGCCATGATGATTTGTGATCTTTCCTCGCTGTTGTGCACTGTTTGTTTTCTGCACCTTTTTCTTTGTGCTGATACACACCAGTTTCTATTTCTTCTTGTTCTGAGATGGTACTCACGTTGGTATAGTGTGGTATCTTGGTCTGTTCATCATGTTGTTGTATGATGAGTGGGGTAGTTAAGGCAGTATTTGTTGTGGTGTTACCTTTTTGCTTTGTGTGAGGTTTGGACTCTGTGTAATCTGTCACATTTGATACATTTCCAATTAATAAATCACAACATGGATTGTCTAATAAAGCACAAGTTACTCTGCCTGATAGGAAAGGTGATTTTATATTGGCCCATGCCATGGGATATTTCTCTACTGTCCCTGAAACAGTTTTGCAATGGATGTACTCATCTAGGTAGTCTTTAGGATCAGCTAAGGTCTTTCGAAGACCGATAAGACAGGACCCTGTGTCGCGTACACATGTGCATACTGTGTCATTGATGTAACCTTTATGGAATGTTAATTTTCCTAACGACAGTTTTGAGGTTTTGTTCAATTCCTCACTTTCTTGTTGAGCATTGACCTCTTTATATAAAGAATGAGGTTGAGTGATGTTAACAACATTATTACAATATGGTACAAAGTCTGGTGTTGTCTTCATGTCTGTGATGGTCACTTTTCTTACATTCTTTGCTGAACTGCATTTTGAGTCTATTGCCAAGTTAGCTTCCTCATCGGCAATAGGGACGGCGTGCCCGCATGTTAAGGTACCATTTTCATTGAAGGTATTACAGACAGTACATTTGTTAGCACTGAATACATCACAAGCCTGTGCTGCATGTACAGGATGTTTTTCTGGATTTTCGTCTTCTGACGTTGAGCTATCGAACAAGGCGGCATTGGCTTTGTTGGTCATATGCCTGCCTCTACAATCCATACGATAGTGACCGTAAGCCTTGCAGAGAAAACATTTACGTGCATTTTTGAACGATTTACGTTCTATGTCTTGTCTGTTTACCATATTTTGCAAGTATGTTAGGTACCCTGGGTTTTTATCGCACATCTCGTTCAAATGGTGAGACAATTTACAGTGAGTGCATTGTCTAACTCTATCAGAGGTAGGCCTGTGTGGTTTTTGCCTACTATAGTTGTTCTCATAGTTGGCTGCTGCTACCCAGTTACTGTCAGTAGCTTCAGTGGCAAAACACTGTTTATTTGCCGTATAATAGGCCGAACCACGTCTTTCCATTTCTTCCACACTTGTGCATTCATTCTCCTGCAAGAACTTAGAAAAAGATGATGGGATAGAAGAAATGACCTTATCTCGAATGATGAGATCTTCTAATTTATCATAATTTTTGTTAATTTTGGCTGATGAAGTCCATTTGCTGAAAATGTCTCGGACTAAACAGAGGTAGTCAGAGAACGTTTGAGTTGATTTTGGACTCAGTTTACTGAATTGTTCTCTGTACCCTGCTTCATCTAACATGAAATGTGCCATTATTTTAGATTTAATGTAATGGTACTCTTTTCTGAGGTCTTTGGGGATGGTTTCAATGACTTTCAGAGGTTCCCCAGATAGACTCCTCATATATAAAATATTCCATTCCGAAAGTGGAACTTGGTAATGTTCCATTAATGTCTCAAAATTTTGGGTAAAGGCTGCTATGCAGTCACCCGAGGTATAGTTACGAACGATACCTTGGTACTTCTTATACTGGTTTTCTTTTTCCAGTCTTTCAGATTTCTTTGACTCTTTATTTATTGCAGTCTCAGTGTCGAGTTGTTTTATTTTCAACTGTAATTCAAGTTCTTCCCTCTTACTCTGAGCTGCTATTTCTGCCTTTTTCAACTCTGTTTCATTCTCAATCTCAGCCCTTTTTAGAGCTGTTTCCATCTCTGCTTGTTTTAGAGCTCTTTCTGCTGCTCTTTCATCGCGTTCGGCAGCTTTTTCCTGAACAAGTAGGTATTCTGCGTATTTGTTCTCACTCCACTTTGTTAACTCATCACCTTGTAACTTTAATTTCAAGCCCATATCGATGAAATCAAACAATGACGACATGATGGAGAAAATATGTCAATGAAAATCAATCACACACAATATGTTGTAAATGATTAGTAGAAAAATAACTTACAATTGATTTGACTATACGATGCGTGCCCACTAATGCATACGTAAAGTTAAAGTGAAGAAAAATATACTCAAGTGCCCTTGGATATGGTGACGAAAGGTTGGGCAATCGGGCTAGAAAACTGTAGGGTCGTACTTCAGAACCACTAATGACCTCTACGGCAGGGTTATGGATGGTACGCAAAAACCTGCTTTGTTTTTGGAGAGAAATAAGTTAGCGTGTGTTTGTTGGTGTGTGCCTGCAAGTCACTAAGTGTTGATTAGGTTTGAATGGCGTTGAGTATAATTGTATGTCGTAAATTTGTCGTCAACAGTGTTTCTTTCAACAGAAGTTACACTCTTTCCAAAACTCTTTGCGTTCCACAAACTCAATACACAAAAACAATCTATCTGTATTTGAACACTCAATAACATTGATGACACATCACTTACATCAAGATGACATTCAGTAAGGACAAAGACATCAAGTTTACAAGATGGCGACAAGGTCAAAATGGTGGCAAAATCACAATGTTGACAAGGTCAAACGATGACAATTTTCACAGATCACAAATGTTTAACACGTTTACAGGATCAAACAATATGTACTGTACATTTACTAATGATCTTAAACATATTTAGACAATGTAGTAATGGATCACACTGAGACTTTTCCGATCACATGTACATCACTATAACCTTGACAAATTTTACAAGTACAAGAATTATAGTTTTAAATCACAAAGATGAACAACACACGTCTAAATATATTAGGTTCTTAAATAAAGACGAGCAACCCACGTCCACACATGTCAGGTTCTTCTATTAGGCTCGTTGGCTAACACATGTGAGACAGTACAAGTACAACGTAATTCGACGTAAGACATAGCAACACAAGTTCAATGGATTTATTACCACCTTAAATACATAACAATAGTTACAGCAATGTACAACATATAACTCACAACCACAATACAGCTCATAGGTCTGACGCTCACGATATCAGTCGTTCAGCTCACAACCACGGAGATTCACACAAACGCCTTGCTCTCGACACACACGTCCGTTCAGATGTCCAGTCCCAGCTTGGTCTGAGATTAACACACACACTGTCCACTCCCTCTCGTGGGGTCACGTGGCTTTGCGTGCGTCTGTCGTCAGCGCTGGTCGCGTGTCCGGTAAGAATCTCGCCAGCCGACAACTCTTGTCCGCCGGGTGCCGTAACGATGTTGCTGCACACTTAGGCTCTGACATGTTCTTTTAATGTAAAATATTTCTAAGTGTATTTTGTTCATTAAATGTAACATATTTTTTAGTTATTTTGTTCATCTAATGTCACATATTTTTTATTTATTTTTTTCATGAAATGTCACACATTTTTGAGTTTATTTTGTTCATTAATTCATAATCATAAAATGTTAAATCATAACATATTTTTCAGTTTATTTTGCTCATTAAATATAACATATTTTTGATTGTATTTTGTTAAATAAATTGATTTATTATATTCACTGACAATCAAATCTTCTGTACATAATTATGTTCATATTTTATTTCTTGTTTTGCAAGATGGCGGCTCTGTGGCGTAGGGTTTACAAACGCAATTCGTAATCCTCGCATACCGCGTTCGAATCACAGCTGCGGGAAATTTTGCAGCTGACCGCCTTGCGTTTGTTTTCATACACTGTTATGAGCGTCGGTGGTTCAGAAAACATGACACACTAATGAACGTAAACCTGCCATGAAATCACAAGCAGTCATAAAATGCTGGTATTGACTGCAACGTCCTGTAAAGGATATGCAATTACCTTCTGCAAGATGATGAGCACTTAAATTACAGAATGTGTAACAGTGTTAGCTGTTCCTCCGTTTTGAACTCAAGCATAGTCCATAGACGTGCTACAGCTTCTAGTTGTTGACACTACTGGGGAGTGTACAGGACTGATTTTGCGTGTGCATTAGCTTTCCCTAATACCAGTGTCCCTCGCCATCAGGCGAACCCACTCCCACTTTAGAGGTGCTTGTAATGGCCGAATGGGTAAGAATGCTTGCTCTGAAACTTCCGGTGTGCTGATGCCGTGGTAGCGAGTTCAGTTGCTACACCCTTCAGTTAGAATAAAATGTTGACTTCTCGTCCTTGACATGGGGACGTAAATTACAAGTACCTCTGAAGTCGAAGTGGATTCGCCTGATTGCGAGGCACACTGTTAATACGGAAAGCTAATCCACACGCAAACATCAGTCCAGTGCACTAGAAGTATAGAGTGTTTTTTAATGACTGTGCAGTATTTGAAAATATTTCCAGTCCAAGTTTTATATTTACCCTCTGTCAAGTTCATGCAGCATAATAGGTAAATACAAAACTTGGACCAGCAATATTTTAACCTCTGCCCAGTCATTAAAAATACACCCTATAGTAGCACGTGAATGGGCTACGCTTGGGTTCAACAGCAAGCGATCGCCAAAACAAAAACAAACATCACCCCTGAATTCACAGCACTCAGGACATTCCTATACGTGCCCCGTCATCACCTTCAACGCCAGCGAAGAGCCCCAATAGTAATTTTACCAGACGCAGTACTGGATGATAACAAACACAAACTATAAAGAAAAAGAAAAATTCCGAAGCAGGAACTTATGGGGGTTGTATAAAGTGTATACGAACAAGAAGTTGAGAGCGCAATTGGGAGGGTACAAGCCTTACCCTGGTGCCAGGAAATGCAACATAAAGACAAAATATCATGGCAGGGCAGACCTGGCCCTAAGCCTTGGCTGGCAGCTGGTCTAGAATCGAAGCTCCTACAGGCGAACAGTTAGAGCTTTGCTTTGCTGATCCTGCAGCTTCAGCAGCTAGTCTTATTCCAGATGTATAGGTGTTACCTTTCCTCTGGAGTGAACTAGGCAGGCCGAAAGAGGGATCATGCTGCATGGGCAACACATGGTCTCTATATTTTAGTCCAGGCTTTATGCTATGGAGAGGCAATCGATCAGAAGCCCCCTGCCGTGTTTGCTCTGCGTCGGAGTTTTTACGATTAACCTATGGCTAGTCCATCAGACATGTCCGGAGAGACGGGCGGGCAGCTGGGAAGACGGCAAACTGCTGCACCTCAGTGGTGAAATTGGCTCCACCGGTGAAACGGTGGGACCGACAGCGGACCAGGCTGATAACCCTTAACGCTGTATAATAACCTTATCGCGGGACAAAGTAGAAACAAGAATAGATTCCCCCAGGATCCTCCGAAGGGGGGGGGGGGGGGAGAGAGAGAGAGAGAGAGAAAGAGAGAGAGGGAGAGAGAGAGAGAGAGAGAGAGAGAGAGAGAGAGAGAGAGAGAGAGAGAGAGAATGAAGGATCGACTAGAGACCATACGATGACGACACGCACCGTCCAATCGACCATGAGTTCAGCGCAACGACCGGGCTATTCATGCGTTTGTGGTAGAAGCTTCGACTCCTTCCGGAGAATGAGAATTCACGCTGGACTAAGAAATGCGAGAGTGCGTCACAGGAGGCACGGCAATGCTCCTGGGAACAGGATAAGACACAAGGGGATATCAGTCAGGGAGAACCCCACAGAGAACCCCAGAGTTCTGAAGCTGAGAAGACTCAGGTCGAGGTCACTTGTGACGTGCCCGAGCAACCTTCCGAAAGTCTCAGGGTGAAGATCAAGTTCCCTAATGACACCAAGAAGGAAGAATAGGCATTATTAGTCGATACGTTGTCCCGTGTTTTAGAAGAAGAGCTAAAACACAAATCCCTTGAAGAGACATTGGTAAAGCTCGGGGAAATTGTCAACCTCCACTTGCTGATTCAGTTTGGCTGCAGCGAGAGGAGAGAAGCTGCTACTCCGCAGAAGACCAGGCGGCAGAGACTGCTGGAAGAAGTTAGGAAACAGAAGAATGACGCTCGGAAAAGGTGGAAGTCGTCGGTGGATCATGAGAAAGAGGGCTTGCACCAGGTGTGGCAACATCTGAACGCCAGGCACAATGCCCTATCCCGAGCCGAAAGGGTCTGCAGGAACAGGCGGAAATCCCGGAAGGAACGTGAGAGATTCTTCCGGGAACAATACAATTTTGGACTGGACTTGTTCGAGCAGCCACGATCCAGTATCCTCGATGTCAGCAAAGAGGAGTTGGAGAACCACCTCGTGACGACGTACTCCAATGCCCAACGGAACGTCCCACTCGGAGAGATCGAAGAGCTCTAATGCCCGGCAGAACCAACGGTGGAGTTCGATGCCAGGCCTCCGATGTGGAGCATGGTGGTTGCCGTAGTGAAGAAAGAGGTAAATCAGTACCAGGGCCCAACGGTGTGCCTTACACAGTCTATAAAAGATGCCCGAAAGTCCTTATGAAGCTACACCGGATACTGAGATCCACGTGGAAGCAGAAACATGTCAGCACGGAGTCTATATTCCAAAAGAGCAAAACTCAAACGGCATTACCCAATTCAGGCGATCTCTCTTCTGAACGTTGAGGGGGAAATATTCTTCTCTATCATGGCCAGTCGAATCACGAAGTACTTGATGGGGAACAAGTACGTAGAGACAGCGGTTTTAAAAAAAAAGGGGGGGGGGGGGGCTACCGGGGTCCCCGGTTGTCTCGAACACAGTACCATGATCTGGGATGCTATCCAGAGAGCGAAGAAGGAGGAACTCCGCGTGACATGGTTGGATATGGCCAACGCATATTGGTCAGTGCCCCACCAATTGTTGTGGCATGCACTCAAGGCTTATCGCGTGCCCGAGAATATCACGGAAATGCTTGTGCAGTACTTCTCGGGCTTCTCTCTTCGGTTCTCGACCAAAACGTTCACGACCAGATGGATCGACCTGCAAGTGGGCATTGCCATGGGATGTACGATTTCGCCGATACTATTTGTCATGGCCATGCAGATCATCCTGGATGCGTCATCCGGCTACGCACACGGTCCGCAACTCAGCGAAGTGAAGAACACCCCGCCGCTGAAGGCCTTCATGGACGATACGACAATCCTGATACCGAAGGAGAGTAATGCTCGCGGTCTCCTCAGACCGGACGATCTGAATCGATGGTGCAGGATGAGCTTCGAGCCCAAGAAATCGAGAAGCCTGTCGATCATGAAGGGCAAGGCGGTGGAAATGGTGTTCGTGGTGGCTGGACAAGCGATTCCCACGGTGATAGCGGAACCCGTGAAGAGTCTTGGTCGTGTGTACAACTCAACCCTGACGGACAGCAACGCGGTGGTAGAGACACAAGCAATGCTGACGAACGGTCTGGGTACCATTGACAAAACCCGACTAATAGGCAAATTCAAAATTTGGTGCCTCCAATTCATGCTTATTCCGAAACTTCGGTGGCCGCTGCTGATATATGATATTGGCACGTACACAGTAAGCACCATGGAGAGCAAGATAAGCAGGTACATAAGAAAGTGGCTAGAAGTATCCACATGCCTCACGACTGTCGCATTGTATTGTAAGCAGAGCAAGCTCGTCCTCCCGTTCCCATCCCTCGTGGAAGAGTTTAAAGCCGGAAAAATCAGACTCGCGTTGATAATGCCAGATGTAACGGTAAGTGCCTCAGTTCTCGCCTTGAAAACGGGAAGGAAGTGGAAGATGGTCAGCGCGATCGAAGAAGCCCAGGCAACACTCCAGCTGACGGAGGTAATGGGCCACACCCAACTTGACAAGAAAGGGTTCGGCTTCCAAAGTAATGATCCAACGTGCTTTCCGGGTGTAAGGTCACCCTGACCCAAGGCCGATGTACGTGGCGGCATAACACATTCCTTACTGAGTTGACCGCCATAGTCGATGTAGCAAGAATGAAAGCGAACGTAGTTGGGTACAGGCCGAGGCCGATGGAGATTTCCTTCGTCCGAGATGGTCGCAAAGAAGGCAAAGCTGACGACCTGCCGCTTGCTACCATTTTCGATGTTGCGAGGGACTGGGAACAGACCGTAGACCTAAAGGTGGCGTGGCAATTACCCTGAGGTGATCCGAAGGTTTGGCTTGCGACCTGACATAGTACTTAGGCCCTCGTCGGCCAAGAAGCTAACGCTGATTGAGCTGACTGTCCCTTACGAATCAAATATTGAGGAGCAGCACACGTACAAAATGGAGAAGTACGATGACATGACCGCAAGTCTTAGGTGGGAGGAGTACACCGTGAGGCTGTTTGCCGTCGAGGTAGGCGCCATAAGTCTTGTCTCCTACTCCGTGTTTGATGCGCTGAAGAGAATGGGCATGAAAGGACGAACAAGAACTCGGGCCCAGAAACAACTGTCTGAGGCAGCCGAAAAGGCCTCGTGCTGGCTATGGAATTGTCGGAACTTAGAGTGGAATGAGTCTCGAAACTAGTATGGTTAGAAGCGATAACTGCAGTACCAACAATTTCTCAACCTTACAACGTCTCGCGTCAGATCTTTAGCCTTTCCTCCGAGCGTGAGTGGTGAATCTGAGTGCAATCAATTCATGTAAACATACAAATGTCGGCTGAAGTCCAACCTCCATAACATAGCGATAATCGGCCGTATGTCGCACTCAGTCCGCGGCAGAGACCAAGAGGTGTGTCCAAAAGGAAAGAAAGAACCGGCTTCCTAGTAGAGTGCGGCGTCGTGAACGGGGCAGAAGAAAGAACACGGCAATGGAGACGAATGGAGGCGATCGAAGTCGTAGAAGGGGGATGAAGCTGGCTCCCCACAACCAAACATGCTAAGGGGCAACACAGGCTGCACTGGCTATCCTCACCGATGGAGGGATGGCTTGAGAGTCGACATAGTAACAAGACAGATAACAATTGTGACCGGACGTATCCACAGCAGGGGTAAGACGCCCAGTGTCATGACCCGGACGGGGCCGCCCCACAGAGAGAATCAAGAAATTAAATGTCCGAAATGCTTGGGGAAGGGGGTTTCCCTCTGAAGATCAGACACCCCTGCCGTGTTTGCTCTGCGTCGGAGTTTTTACGATTGTCAATTGGCGTAGACATGCGGAGCCACGGGTTGCCTCTGACGGTGAGAGACACCTACAGGTGTCTCTGATCAGCTACCGACCGCCTCAAGCTGGGCAGCCACCAGCCAATTGGGTGCTGATCTGCCACAGCCAGCCTGCTTCAGTGGGTGCTTGGGGCTAAGACAAAATCTGAATCGCAGGCTGTAAAACCAATGCACCAGGCTCTAATAAAAATAAACATAGAAACCTCAAGCTACGGCTTGCAATCTGGAACGTGAGAACCATGTATCCAGGATTTTCCACTGACTTTACCAATATTGATGATGTGAGAAAAACGGTTGTGATTGATGCCGAACTCAATCATCTTAACATTGATATTGCTGGCCTGCAAGAGACTCGCCTCGCCGAGGAAGGGTCACTCAGGGAAAACAATTACACCTTTTTTTTTAAGGGTAGAGGGCAGGCAGAAAAAAAAGGCAACACGGTGTGGGCTTTGCAGTAAAGAATCCGCTACTGGAATGATTGAAATTCCAGCAGGAGGAAATGAAAGACTATTATCCCTGTGCTTGGCAACCTCTTGTGGTTTTGCCACCATTATTACTGCATATGCACCGACACTCGATTCCTCTGATGATGTGAAGGATTCGTTCTATGAGGAGTTAGACTCCGTGATCAAGGCAGTTCCAAAATCTGACTACATTTATGTGCTTGGTGATTTCAGGGCTCGTGTGGGCAAGGACTCGAGTTCATGGCCAGTGTGCCTTGGAGAAATTATCACTGATACGACGCCGAACTGGAGATAGTAGACCATTTTACATATCTTGGATCAGAGGTAAATGGCAAATTATCCCTCGATCAGGAAATCAACATCAGGACTGGCAAGGCAGCAACAACAATGAACATGTTAGCAAAAAGAGTCTGGGAGAACAGGAAGCTTACTGCCAAAACAAAAGTCCTCGTCTACCAAGCCTGTGTCCTTAGTACTCTTCTTTATGGCAGTGAAACCTGGACAACTTACTCACGCCAAGAGATACGTTTAAACAGCTTTCATATGCGGTGTCTGCGAAGAATACTTGGTATTAAGTGGCAAGACAAAATCACAAATACTGAAGTATTGGAAAGATCAGGTTGTGTGACGGTGTATTCCATGCTCAGTCTTCGTAGACTTAGATGGATAGGACACGTTAGGAGGATGGATGATGGTAGAATACCAAAGGACATCTTTTTTGGTGAATTACAGACGGGTAGGAGATCTCAGGATCGGCCTCTACTACGATACAAAGATGTGTGTAAGCGGGACATGATTGATACAGGCATTGATAATGCACAATGGGAGCACGTCGCCGCTGAACGTGTTGCATGGAGGGCAACTATCAGAAATGGAATAAAGACAAAGGAGAAAATGATTGCAGATAAAGCACACACAGAGCGTGAGAGACGTAAGATGGTGCAAAATGGTGGAAATGACCATGTTTTCACATGCACCTACTGTGGGCAAACATTTGCAGCAAGAATTGGCCTTACCAGCCACACTCGCCACCACCATGGATCGTAGTTATTGCCATATGACAGTTATTAAGCCTTTTTGAAGCACAATGTACCAAACTATCGTCTGACCAAAATCAGGAGGGTACTGATCAGACAGTTGCTTTTTGCAGATGATGCTGCAATTACAACCCACTCTGAGGAAGAAGTACAACGTCTACTATCTGCATTATCCAATGCTTGTGCTGAATTTGGTTTAACAATTAGCAAAAAGAAGACACAGATTATGTCACAAGGTGCACATTGGGTACCATCAATCTTTATTGACGACGCCAAACTGGAGATAGTAGATCAATTTTCATATCTAGGATCAGAGGTAAATTGCAAATTATCCCTAGATCAGGAAATCAACATCAGGATTCGTAAGGCAGCAACAACAATGAACAGGTTAAGAAAAACAGTCTGAGAGTACAGGAAGCTTACTGCAAAAACAGAAGTCCTTGTCTATTAAGCCTGTGTCATTAGTACTCTTCTTTATGGCGGTGAAACTTGGTCAACTTACTCACACCATATGCGGTGTCTGCGAAGAATACTTGGTATTAAGTTGCAAGTCAAAATCACAAATACTGAAGTATTGGAAAGATCAGGTTGTGTGACGGTATATTCCATGCTCAGTCTTCGTAGACTAAGATGGATAGGACACTTTAGGAGGATGGACGATGGTAGAATACCAAAAGACATCTTTTTTGGTGAATTACAGATGGGTAGGAGATCTCAGGGTCGGCCTCTATTACGATACAAAGAAGTGTGTAAGCGGGACATGATCGATACAGGCATTGATAATGCGCATTGGGAGCAAGTCGCCGCTGAACATGTTGCATGGGTGGCAACTATCAGAAATGGAATAAAGACAAAGGAGAAAATGATTGCAGATAAAGCACACACAGAAACGTGAGAGACGTAAGATGGTGCATGATGGCGGAAATGACCATGTTTTCACATGCATCCACTGTGGACGAATTTTTACAGCGCGAATTGGCCTTATCAGAAACATTTGCCACCTCCAGGGGTTGTAGTTATGCCTTTTTGAAACACAATTTACCAAACTATCGTCTGTCAAGACGGCAAGGTGCCAACAAATATGAACAAGGAACTAGAGAGTCGAATAGATGTCCTGGAGATGTGGATATACAGAAAATTATGTCGTATTTCGTTGAAAGAAAACCAATCCAATACAGAGGTTCTAGAAAAACTGGGAATGAAAAGAGAGTTGATGAAAGAAATAAAAAAGAGGCAAGTGAATATTTCGGCCACGTTAAAAGACATAAAACTCTTATAAAACCCCATAATGGATGGAAAGGTTGAGGGCAAGCGAGCAAGGGGTAGACAACGATACAATTGGGAAGATAACATCAAGAGATGGACGAGCATCAGTCTGACACAAGTACAGTCAGGGTGAGAGACAGTGTTGGAGATCCATTGCAGCCAACCTTCAGTGTGGAGATGGCACCTGATTGATTGATTGATGAAGTGTAGGGTCCATCACAATGTGTAGGACTGAATGCTTAGAGAAATAAGTAGCCAGTCTCTCTCTCTCTCTCTCTCTCTCTCTCTCTCTCTCTCTCTCTCTCTCTCTCTCTCTCTCTCTCTCTCTCTCTCTCTCTCTCTCTCTCTTAGCAGAAGGCGAACGCAGCCCTCGTACCCTCGTCCAACCACACTGGTGAAACTATCAGCGTGACCTCCTAACGATTACATTAAAGCACCCGCTAACTAGCACAAGAGCTAACAAGTTAGTTGGGTGTCCTTTACTGATACCAGCTTGGCGGAATAGACAATGTTTGCTTATGTTTGCAATCGATATCTGAGACATGTTATTGTCACGCTTCACAAGTGTGCCACAAATGGTTTCAGTGTTTCTGTGCAGTTGAAGAATGATTTTATTGACAGATAAAGATGACGTGTACGTGTGACGTGTGAACCGCTGGTCCCGTTAGATCAGTCCTTGAGAGTGACTTCCGGCGAGATACTGTCTGACGATGAAGTATTTGGCATGTGTGATTCACTACTCTTAACCAGATAATTGATTGGTATCTTTGGTTTCCGTAAACAGCCAAATTGTTAACACCAATCTCCGATCTATGCACTTGTTATTGCTGGTGTGACTAATTCATGACAGGCAGCTTGGAAAATATGTGTGCAGCTTGACATGTTCATAACATTGTTCGAAAAATGGCACAGACTTTTCAAAGAATACTCTCAATCTGGCAATATAACCCCGATATGTATTTGAGTAAATTAGAAGAAGGTCAGCATGACCGAACAGATAAGAACGCGCGTTCGTAAACATCCGGTGTGCTGATCCGATGTGTGGAATTCAACTGTTGCACCGGACAGTTGAAATAACATTTTGACTTCTCGCCCTCAGTTGAAATAACATTTTGACTTCTCGCTCTTGACATGGGGACATAAATTACAAGTACCGCTGAAATCGGAGTGGGTTCGCTTATGGCGAGGGACACTGGCAGTAGGGAAAGCTAATCCACAAGCAAAATGTAGTCCATTGTTACTACAAGTAGTGTGTATGCAGTACGATTGAGTTAAAAGCGAGCGAGCGCAAAAAAAAAAAAAAAAAAAAAAAACATAAATTACAAAACTTCGTGACAACTGGCAAAGTCAGCGGGGCGAGAGAGAACAAGGAAAAGACAGAGAAGTAAATAGCTGGATGGCTTGGCAACGTGGTATGGTCGAGACAAGAACACAGAGCTGATCCACGACTCTGGTGATCGTGTGAGATAGCGAAATATGATCACCCACGCGTATCCGCATGGCACATCATGGCGATATTCAAATGTGAATGAAATTAACACCTCGTTATGTTAACAGGAAAAAGAAAAATTACATACTCAAATGCAGCACCGAAGTGAATGAAATCAATCTGAAAAACGCCAATGTATTTAAGTATTTGTAAACTTTAATAACAGCAGAACACCCATTAAGAGTAAACAGTAAAGAGCTCCAAGTGCATAGGAAGAATAATATCATCAAATGGCACATTAAAAGATGAGATCGAAAATAGATGCAATAAGTCACTAAACTCATTGGACAATTGGCACCAATATTAAAAAACAAATACGTATCAATTGATACTAAGAACTCACTCTACAACACAATCTTCCTACCAACTCTATGCTACCAATGTCAAACCTAGACAATGACAGAAAAAGAGAAAAAAAACATTGCAACAACAGAAAAGAGATTCCTGAGAAGAATACTCAATGTGTCAAGAAGAGATAAAATCATAAATGAAGAAATAAGGACTAAAGTGGGGGTTATAGCAGCACTATATTTCATCAGAAAACAGCAAGTTAAATGGTTTGGCCATTTAACTATATTACCAACTAACAGTATACCACAATAAGCAATGATGCACAGAACAAATGGAAGCAGAAGAAGAGGCCGACCACGTAAACGATGGACAGAAGGAATAACATAGCCCATGGGAATCTCGTTACATGAAGTCCATAAACTGACATTCTCCCGCAGTTTATGCTTCAAATCGAACCGCAAGGTACAATAGGAAAAGGATGAGATGAGATAAAAATTACAGCAGATGGATGATGTATTAGGCGAGTCAAATGTAGAATAATCCAAGAACGGCCAACGTTTTTCAAGATGAAGAATATTCTTTGCAATTTAACTATGTCAATGGAGATGAGGGAAAGAGTTCTTAAGAGCTATACTGAGCCAGTGTTGGGGTACGCAAGCCAATAATGGACAGTTAGCATGCATATGAGGAATTATATGGAAGCTACCGAGATGTGGTTTTACTGAAGAATGACGAAAATACCGTGGACGGATAGAAAGAAGATATCTTTACAAAAGTGAACTCACAAAGATAATTGTTTACTCCCATCAGAAGACAGTCCACATTCTTTAGGCATGTCATGAGATGAGGAAAGTTTGAGCATGTCGTCACAACGTCATAACTGGAAAGTTGGATTGGAAGAGAGGCAAAGGGAGACCGAGAGAGAAGATAATTACCAGGAGAAGTTAATTGCCAGGAAAATATCAAGCCAGCTAGAGAGGCAAGGTGTTTTCCCACCTACCCTGGAAGGGTACCGTCCAAAAAGAGAAACCTGGACCAATGCAGCAGTTTTTTCCCATGATGTCTATGAAGGTTTCCACTCAGGCATTGAAACCTTTGCTGCAGCGATTGATCTTGAGGATGCGTACAACAGAGTACCATTGGATTTCTTAATGCTTCAGCTGCTTGAACTCAAGATAAGTCATTTCCTTCTCAGTTGGAGCGCCGCAGTCCTCTTCCAACGGAAAGTAGTTTTTAGATGTGGTAGTTGGACTTCGGAACCAACAACAATATATCCCGGCCTACCACAGGGATCACCATTATCTTCGGTGCTGTTCAACGCCTAGACTGTGAGAATCACCAGCGAGCAGATCACTGGACCTGGCTGGACATTGTCATATGCCGATGATGTTTTAGTGTATCGTCAGGGTAAGGATAGAGAGCAGGTTGCTGTGGAACTACAAACCGAACTCAATCGCATAACTACTTGGTGTGTTGAAGCTGGGGCAATGGTCAACCCAACAAAGGCAACAGAGACATGGTTCTCTTTGAATGACCATATTGTCAACACTCCAACGCAAACGGTAAATCTGTGTTCAGAGACTGTGGAAAGAACGCAGGCAATGAATTACCTGAGGATACGTTTTGATCGAAGCCTTGCTTATAATGAGCACATAGACAAGGTGATAACAAAGGCCAAATGAAGTTTGGCTGCGATGCGGGTGATGGCGGCAGCAAACTGTGAGCAGCGCCATCTATGGCTTCTATACGAGGGGCTGGTCATGGCTGTTTTTGAGTACGCGATGGTGATCCTGATTCTCAGCCGTAAGTATATAGAAAGGATGGAAAGGATACAGAACGAAGCTATGCGCATTATTCTTGGATGTACAAGAGATACAGCATGCAGGTCGATGCGCTACCTTCTTGATTTTCCAACCATTGAAGACAGAATACAAATTTGCAGAGCACGTGCCAACCTGAGAGTTAACGCAAACACACAACACCCACTGCAGAGTGAAATTAGGAAGGTGACGGGCAGCAGGTTAAAAAGAGGAAGGTCGTGGATGGGTCAAGCCGAAGACGTTCTTCAACAGGTGTGTTCACTTGAGGACTTAGAACCTGGCGATGAGTGGGAACAAGTGCCATCAGATTTCTGCACGTCCTTTTCTGTTTGCAACCAACTAGACAGAAAATGCAGACAAGAAAATCCGGCTGCTGTGAAGGCGGAAGTACAAGCGTTGATTTTCGAGAATTCGTTAGACAGTGATGCTGTCATCTACACAGATGGGTCGATCCCCCGATACATGAGAAGCTCGTGGGCCATCACGGCTCAGGCCGGAGGGAGAATTGTGAAGGAGGATTCTGGTGCTTTTGTTCAGACCACAAGTAGCCTGACTATGGAAGTCATGGCAGTAAGTAAAGTAATAACATGGCTCGAGACACACACATTCACTAGGGCATGTTTCCTTAGAGACTCAATGAGCATGCTCAAGAGGATAGAGATGGGGTGGATCCGAAGAGAGTGGTTGCTGTCTCTGGAGCGGTCTCGGCTGGCAAAGATTAGTTTCATCTTCGTGCCAGGGCATGCGGGAGTACAGGGAAATGAGCGGGCTGACAAGCTCGCAGGTGAGGCTACTGTGGAAGGCGGACGCGCCATGGACCAGGCTGACATTCTGAATGCTCTACGAGAAGTAAGACTTTTGCGAGAACCAAGTTATGACTGTGAATCTACAACCATGGTCAGAGTGCGAGAACAGCAAATTAAAAGAGGTGTGGCCAAACAAGAACACTACGGTGGAAGCCAAAGAAGATTGATAAACGAACACAGAACTGGTGTCGTTACCCGCTACACGCTGCGGGATTGCTGAGGAGGGGATCCGAGCACTTATGGACTGAATGGTTGGATATGCAATGAGGATGATCTGTCGACTAACTAACTAAGAGGGAAGATGCTAGACATTTAGACAGCATGACATGAAGGAACATCAGTATCACACAAGACAGAAGGCAGTGGACAGACATGGTCACCAACGCCCACGCATGGGTTATAAGACGATTGGCATCACACAAGACAGAGTGCTGTGGACAGACATGATCACCAACGCCACACGGCATGGACTATAACAAGATTGGCAGTACACGAGACAGAAGGCTGTGGACAGACATGATCACCAACGCCATACGGCATGAACTATAAAAAGAAGATACACAAGTGACATGGCAGTCTCCAGCATTTCCCACAGTTAGCTTCATTTGATACAGCTCGTAACAAACATCTTGTTGTTGTTGTTGTTGTTCTTCTTCTTCTTCTTCTTCTTCTTCTTCTTCTTCTTTTTCTTCTTCTTCTTCTTCTTCTTCTTCTTCTTCTTCTTCTTCTTCTTCTTCTTCTTCTTCTTCTTCTTCTTCTTCTTCCTCTTCTTCTTCAAGGCATAAGCCATCAACCAAACCATTCCGACCCTTCCAATCTGTTGCTATTTTCTGCAGCTCCCTCCATGCCCACCCAATATTATTCATCTCTCTTGAAATTATCTGTGCCTTGTGTTTTAGATCTCCCGCTATTTCGTTTGCCTTGTGAGCTCCAGACAAGAGAGTGTCTTGGTTACATTATGCTCAGGTTTTCTCAGCGTGTGTCCCAGACAGCACTAACATCTGTTTCTCCCTTCTGAGCTCACTGTGATATATTTAGTTCTCTATGTGAGCTCTACATTGGTGATTGTGGGATGTGGATTTTAATTTATGAGAATATTTTGTTAAACGTGTCTATGGGGATTTAATTTGATTCTCTATTATTTAGCCACTTGAGGTGATCATGGAATTCTACCATAAACACAAGGAGGAAAATAGTTCACTCCTGTTCATAGCTGTATTTATGAGTACTTCTCCATTCCCACTTATCACCCTTTAAAATTTACTATAGTGCTAGAAGACATTGATTGTTCACAACATATAACAACTACTGATGAACACCACATTTACTTGATGTACACATCAACAAATTTTGGACAAACAGTTCAAGTATGAATCAAGATCTGCAGTTACATATATATGTGTAATGAACACTATGCATTTTCAGACAGGCATGGGAATATTTTGCATTATTACAATATAGTACCCAGTGACCCCAGAAAAAAAACAAGGTTATTACAAACAACACAACAACCACAAATTCGGTCTACTTTCATTTTCCCTCATAATTAAGGCAAATAATGATCAAAGTACATAGAACCCCAACCTATAAACATTTGTTTCTGACACCTTTCACAATTTACTCATGTTTTAAAAATAATGAGTTGGTGTCAAAATACTATACATATATACCATAACATAACCCTTTAGTTATACTTCATTACCAAATAAAACACTCTTTACCTTTTACATGTCATAGAAGAAAAAAACACACACATGAAAACAGTTGATACTAATAATTAAATTAATTAATTATAGTGTTCATTTAGGCATTGCGGGTGGATATTCCTCTCCAGTGCTAAGCTGTTAATGTCCATAATTATCCGGGACAGCAATAAATACTCACAGTCATGTTTTAATGTCCACTGAAGTTTGTTGCGGAAATACTTATAATCCCTATTAGGAAATAAATTCACCACATATACATATCCCCTCCATTGGGGCTGAATTCACGAATCTTCTGTTGCGAACGGCTCGGTGTCAGTGTGAAATTGAGGCCTGGGTTGGTCATACCTTCAGGAGATGCATCTTGAGTCTTGGACTAAGGGTCTTCCCTATATCACCATATCCGATGAAAAGGATGCCGACCTTTCAGCTTCTCGGCTTATAATATCCGAATCTCAATTTTGTTCCCACAGATTTTTCACCCACCTAGTCATCAGTCTATAACCTATTCCACAGTTGATGGCATTTAGGCTGACATGGGACCAGCACAGAGTTCTGATTCATTATTTACTTTCAGTGTAGACATACAATTCTGCTTGTTATTCATTTGGTTCATCTGGCATGAGACTGAAGAATATTATTCCACCACATATCCAGGGTTGCAAGCCATCAGGTGATTCCTGTGGTTGCAGGCGTAGAGGCATTTACTCCGCTAGCTGCTTTCATATGGTCTTTTTTATGTGTTCAGGGTTTGGAACCTTGAGGTAATCTGGTGTAGTTATGGTTCAGAGGTTCTGAAGTTGCTTGTATTGGTTGTTTTGGCTTATTGTTGTTTCAGTGTCTCTTCCCATTTGTTTGAGTTGGTGTTCATATCAAGAACTTGGTGTTGAATGGCTGAATGGCTGAATTCCATGTTTTACTGTTGCATCTGTGAGACATTCTTTCGAAGACTTATCCATTGTTGGATATTAACTTGGTAATCCAACCAACAGTTGAAGGGCTTTCACTGTTGCTAGTTTTAGTAACTTGTAGTAGGATTGTCCCATAGTTGCCCTGATTTTGCTGAGTGATAAGGCTTCAGGTGGTACTTCTCAGGAGTAAAGCAGACGCTACACGTTGTTAGTTACTCTGTTTATCTTGAAGTCCATCCTGGATGTTCCTACTGAAATAGGACTTAATCACTCACCCAGTCAGTTTTCGAATTTCTCTGTTGCTTGTTATGAAGCTATGATTGCAGCAGTAAACATTGAGGTATTTCTAGATCCAGACTATGGTTAGGACATTCACTTTCTGGCTGTTGACCCAGGATCCAGGTTTAGTGATATAGTCCCACCAGATTCAACCACCACTTGCTTCTCTTCTATAGAAAAGGGATGACAAGAATACAACACGAGCATTAACCTACTGTGTTATGGTAAAAGGTTTACAACACAATTACAAACAAAAATACAAACAACAAGGGGAGAAGGGGAAAGGAGTGGGTGTCCACGTTCCACTGTCCCTCATTGCTGAGTAGAGCCATTCTGACTCTTAATAGTGAGTAAGGTATTTTCTCACTTATATTTTGTTCTGTTGTTACTGGGACTATTAGATGAGTGAAGTCATTCTGTCCATCCAACATGTTGATATTGTCTCTCTCATTACTTGAAGAGAATAGCCTATACAGAATCTCTGTGGTTTCTAATGCCGCGTCTTCCTTTCGGCACTATAATCATCCTTAGGTCAAGACTATTCAACATTGGCTTCTTAAGTACTGACATACACATGGATTCTTCTATCAACATCCTCATGTCCCCAAGGGTAACATTAAAATGTATATTCCCACAGGAAAAAGTAACAATCAGAACAGAGAAAATTCTCATACCAGAAAAAAACATACATGTACATTTCTCTGATATTAAGTACATGATAATCATACATAATGATTAATCATAATGATGATGCAGGGAGCCTAGGTTTTTGAATTTTCTTCAGGGGTTAATCCCTAAACTAAAACATACATTGTTTTCCCCCACTGCGTACAGCACATGGGGATAGTAACCGCTGTTGATATATTTTGCCAATGACTGCTATTATTCGGAGTGTATTTATTAGAATAACTTATGCCGCATGGTCCAGTATTCTGAATATTGCAAGCAATTTATTCACATCAATCTTCGCTTTTGTTCCTACTACAGTGAGGTCATGCGGATTGAAGGTACATCCTATCCGAACATTCATTTCTATCACGCGTTTACTTCCTTTGTTCTTGAATTTATATTCTCAAACATGGCATTTCCCTAGCAATATTTTATGAAATGATTACATGTCCCTCCTCATATGGAGTGGTTACTAATCTGTTAACAAAAGGATGGTACTAAAATTTAGCACTATAGTTCCAAGTTACAGATTATGATGTGGCGAAGTATTTTATCCCCTGACTAAGAGTCAGGAATATGCGTAATCATTTGTATGTCCCCGCATGGATAAAACTCCTTTGAAACTGTTCTTTAGAGTTCAATCTCTACAGTACATAGATTATTTGCAGATTTCTAAGCATAAATAGTGAGATATTGTTCACAGTGCATAGAAGTTTTAACATAGGAATATGAAATTGACAGACACAAGTTCTCTACTGAAGTATGTAATCAAGAGTCTGTTCCCACCTTGAGAAAATGCCTAGAATGAATTTTTGGCCTGAGTTTGATACTCTACGGTACACATAATATGTCTAGGTTATAAGCACTACTAGTTAGATATAAGTTCATAATGCCTATAAAAGATTTTAACATAGGGATTTGAAATTGTAAGACATAGGAAAAATTACAGCATGGCGCCTACATGTGTTTCATTGGTAAACATCATCCAGCCTGGTTTAAGAGAATTGTTGACTTATTATTCTAACTAATTCTTAATTAAACATACTGGTCTATGTAATACATAAATACATCTTAATAATGTAGATATAACATACCAATAGCTTCAGAGAGTGATGGTTTTAACAGGCAAAAATACCTTTTCCCCACACGGGGAAACTTTTACATGTCTGCTTCCTTTGTTTTTCTGAACTAAAATGGCTACTTTAGTCTTTGTTTTCAATCTCGACGACTGTTGGCCAGGTGCGTGAGCCAAAATAAAGCCAAATAACTTAAGCTGCCACGTTCAGTCTTTCGCTGTTTTATTCTCTCCTACATTGAGTAAGTTACTTTATTTTTAAGGGAGTCAATGCTAGAAAAGGGTAAGGACGTTTTATTATATCACAGTGATTGTGTCATACAATTTTAGTCCCATCAATCTGCGCAGGCACCATTTAGTGAATGCTTACAGTTGTTTAGTAGTTCGTTTAGTTGTTCTCCGTGTTTCTGACTGGTGCTGTAGTACCGTTATATTATACTGGCACACCGTCTTGACAGACGATAGTTTATTACATTGTGTTTCAAGAAGGCATAATAACTACAACCTACAACCCATGGCGGTAACGAATGTGATTGATCAGACCAATTCGTGCTGTAAATGTTCGTCCACTATGGGTGCACATGAACACATTGTCATTTCCATAATAACGCTCCATCTTGCGTCTCACACGCAGAGTGTTTGACCTATCTGCAATCATTTTCTCCTTTGTCTTTATTCCATTTCTGATCGTTGTCCTCCATGCAATACGTTCAGTGGCTACTTGCTCCCAATGTGCAATATCAATGCCTGTATCAACCATGTCCCGCTCACACACATCTTTGTATCGTAGTAGAGGCCGATCCTGAGATCTTTTACCCATCTGTAATTAACCCCCCAAAAATGTCCTTTGGTATTCTACCACCATCCATCCTCCTAACGTTTTCTATCCATCTAAGTCTACGAAGACTGAGCATGGAATAAACCGTCAGACAACCTGATCTTTCCAATACTTCAGTATTCGTGATTTTGTCTTGCCACTTCATGCCAAGTATTCTTCGCCGACACATCAAATGAAAGCTGTTTTAACGTTTCGTGGTGTGAGTGCTACCGTTATGACATTGGAGCTAAACATACTCAGTAATTCTACAAGTATCAAACTTATATCCAACAGTAATCGCTACTTTATACAGCCATAACTCAAAACGCGTTAGTTATTTCTGAAATACAATAAGTGAATAAATTAAAACGGGTTTGATTTCCCGTGGATCAGTATAATCGGCCAGCTGTACATTACAATCACAAGTGACACAACGGGAAAGAAAACTGCATTCGTATTTATTACTTCTATGGAGACTCCGTGGCGAAGTGATCAAGCCGTCTGACTAGGGCTCCGAAGGTTGTGGGTTCGATTCCGGGCCTCGACCTTCGGTTCACGAGTGCATTTTTCAGAGACTCCTGTAGGTCGTCGCTGGAGCTACAGAGTTCGTGCTTTGTGCGACGCTATCCGATTTCTGCGGAAACAGACTGAGCTATATGGATTAAAAACCCGGTGCAATGTAGTCGGCCCTGTCGACTTTTAAGCGACTTTAAGGAACTTTATGGACGACAATGTCTTTCAGATTAACTGATTAATTACAATGGGATGATTAACTGTCTTAATCGACTTCCCGTATCTGCCATACAGTAGTTTTTTTGTTTTTTTTAGGCAACCCTTTAACTGATTCAGTGTTGAAGGATTATATGTTGTGAAATGTGACCTCCCTTTTGGGCAAAAAGATTATTATTTCTATACCAGAGTCACCGTGTTATTTGTTTTGTTGGGTGGTATTTTAAGCAATTGCAATGCTCAGTGAGCGGTAATTTACATTATAATACTTGTTTATTTGATTGTGGATCATGTTTGATCCAAACCTACTATATATTTGGTTCTGAATCAGTTAATTTGATATATAATACAACATGTCTGCTACCACATTAACAACTTTTAAGTCATAACTGTGACACACCCCTACTTCACTTTTTCCGGCATCCATTTTTCTTTTGTCCTAACCTATAATCTAGTTAGTTAGTTAGTCGACAGATCATCCTCGTTGCACATCGAACCATTCAGACCATAAGTGCTCGGATCCCCTCCTCAGCAAATCCCGCAGCGTGTAGCGGCTAACGACGCCAGTTCTGTGTTGGTTTATCAATCTTCTTTGGCTTCCTGCATAGTGTTCTTGTTTGGCCACACCTCTTTTAATTTGCTGCTCCCGCAGTCTGGCCATTGTTGTAGATTCACAGTCATCACTTGGTTCTCGCAAAAGTCTCACTTCTCGTAGAGCATTCAGAATGTCAGCCTGGTCCATGGCGCGTCCGCCCTCCACAGTAGCCTCACCTGCGAGCTTGTCAGCCCGCTCATTTCCTTGTACTCCCGCATGACCTGGCACGAAGATGAAAATACTAATACACACGCTATAACCTATAATCTGAGGCTGGGATGGGCCCTAATTATAACGCCTCTTCATAAGTTTAAAGGGACAGACGTAGTGGATAACCAGCAACAAAACGGAAGTCGCGGACGAAGCCTTTATAGACTATGTTTGTAGAACTGTTTAAATGTCAGACCAGACGCTGAAGTTGTATTTTCATTTTCGCTGTGGTTGGTTCATTTCTATTTGATGTGACATTTTGTTTCCCCGTTCGCTCGCTTTCAACTCAAGCGTACCCCATTCAAGTCTGGTATAAACGCCAAACTCTTTAACGACGAAAAATGTCCCGGCTTCCCAGTTACAACGTTTGGCAGCCCTATCATGGACAGTTTTTCCACAACACCGGGGACACAGATCTGTGGAGAGACATGAGAGCCTACGCCTGTTAGCAAGACACGTGATGATGATGACGGAGAATTGGGGAGTGGTTATCAACGATTTCACCAACCTGGTTAAGGGACATAATTTGCAATATATTTACCTAAGGGAAATAATTTCAGTTTAATTAGGTTTTTTTAAATATATTAATACAAGCTATAAATTTCTGAAACAGATTGTGTATTGCATCAAAGTTTTAATTTATATCATTAAGTCGAAACATAATAAATAAATTGTGTGCTAAAAATTAAGTACTTCTTTCTTTAAATTATAAACAAACTTTTCATCATGTAAGCAGAATCTGTATTCAGAATATTAAAATGGCATGTGCATTTACATAAAATATATATATCTTATAAGTACATTAGTACTTCTTCTTCTATAGTTTTGTTTGAAGGCCGTTAGAGGGCTATGTTCGGATTTAATTAAATGAGCAGTGGTCAGCGTGGACCTGTAGATAAGAGCGATTGTTCTTTAGACATCTGTGTGCTGATGTCTAGGTAGCAGGTTTAACCCCTACACCAGTCATTTGGATTAAGATATTGACTTCTCGTCCTTGACTTTGGGACATAAATTTCAAGTACCTTTGAAGTCGGAATGGGTCCGTCTGATGGCGAGGGACACTGGTAATAGGGAATAGTAAATAATAGGGAAAGCTAATACACACGCTATAAACAGGTTAGGTGGTCGGTTAGGTGGGTGGATGGGTTGGTTGGTTGGTTGGTTAGTATGCTCCGGAAGACTGAGTTTCAACTCTGAAGTCCGAAACTTTGCAGCTCAGGTCGGTTGAGTCCAAAAGAGAGCTTGCATCTACCATAGAGAGGATTGTGTAATGACTGTCTTCCCGACCCGATGCTAAAGTACTGTCTCCACGGAGTGTGTGGAAGAGATCTCCTTCCCCTTTCTAAACCCAGTGGAGTGTGCAAGAGCGGTATTGGAACTTTACATCACCATAGTCTGGTTAGAATGAGGCAATGGTAGAGCTCCGGATGAACGAAGAAGAAGAAGAAGAAGAAGAAGAAGAAGAAGAAGAAGAAGAAGAAGAAGAAGAAGAAGAAGAAGAAGAAGAAGAAGAAGAAGAAGAAGAAGAAGTTCATTTTGTGACGACCCATCTGTGTAGGCCCGGATCCAGTGGTCATGTGGGTATTCGTCATCAAGGAAGCTGAGAGTGGCTGTTCTGCCCTGTACACTGTTATGTTCTTCCTTATCAAATATTCCTCTCACTTTTGTCTGGATTTGTAGTGATAGTCTATGTTCATCTTTCCGTGGAGTTCGCTCTGGAATAGTTGTCAGGGGGATACCAGCTGTGGGCAGGATTCACACGCACTTATGGACTAGCTTGTTCTTGTTCTTCTTCTTCTTTTTCTTCTTCTTCTTCTTCTTCTTCTTCTTCTTCTTCTTCTTCTTCTTCTTCTTCTTCTTCTCCTCCTCCTTCCTCTGCTTCGTCTTCTTTGATCGTCAGAAATGTTTGGTATGGACGTAATTTCGTTGTGCCTGTTTACAGCAGAGCTGCGATTTATGTGCCTTTCGGCCAATACACCCAACTTCTTGGGCCTTTGAGTTTCCTTCACAGGTTTTTAGTATTTCGTTGTTAACGAACTGCAACACGATTTCAAAAACAAACACCTCTTTTTGATTAATTAATAAAGAAGGGGCAATAACAATGATAATACGAACGTACTGGAGGGATATAATTTAAATGTGCTCTGAATATAAGGGCAATAACTTTACGTACGCATTAGTATTTGATTATGTTATATAATGGCCATTCCTTTCAAAAATTATTTATTTAGTATTTATCGTCTCTCTAAGAAATATCATATGTATAAGAATTTTAGATATTAAATCAAGAATTTAAAATTTTTATGAAAAGCATAACATAAATATAATTTACATATTAAATTTGTAAACTGGATACAGTTTTCAACATTTACAAACCACAAATGCTGTGGCATTATCGTAGGACACAATTTGATAATTAAGAATATACTTAATTACTTCTTCTTCGTACTTTTTTTAAAGGGCACCCTGAGTGCCTATGTACATTAATCAATATGGTCTGGCAGAGACGATCCACCAAACTGCAGTCGCTGTCCTTTAACACTGACAGTGAGCCTTGGTGGGCCACGGTGGTGGCGGCAGTCTTTACAGACGAAAGTATATGGACTGGAACTAGATAGAATTCCATCGCACGATGCCTGGGCATGGATTCATAGAACATGTGTTGCCCATGCAGCATGTTCCCTCTCTCGGCCTTGCCTTGTTATCTCTAGAGGAAAGAAAAATCAGTACTTCTGGAACAAAGTATGCTGCCGGCTCAGCATCGAACCTCCAAGAGCAGGAGGTAGACTGCGGCCATTCCCTCACATCCGAGGGATTTTACTTAGAGACGTTCAGCCGTATCCCTCAGCTAAGTGCCTCAAACCAAGTATCCGGACCTGTATGACCGTGTGCGTCTGTCAATCGTAAGTGTCTGGACCTATGTAAGCTTGTACTATAGTCAGAGGCCCCCCCCCCCCCCCCCGCCCCGCCTGACAATGTCTTCAGTGCGGATCAAGCGACCAGCGAGATTCCGCCCGTGTGAGATATTGCTCGTCTTATGTTGCGAAGAAATCTCGACTGAATAAGTAAAGAACCGATAAAAGTAGTGGCATTTCAATTGCACGTCATGGTGGGAGATGCAGTGTATATAATGTGTTATAGAGAATGGGCGAGGAAGGGGTCTGGAAGGTGAGTAACAGTCCCGACGTACGCGTGGGTCATGTGTTATGGTGGTGATATAGGTCATGTTTCGCCATCTCGCACGATCACCAGAGTCGTGGATCGCTATGTGAATTGCAACGAGAAAAAGGGTGTTGAAGTGCTACATAGAACCTGCACTTTTGTATTGATGTGAAACGTGGACATTGAGCAGACACGCCGAAAAACATCTAATGGCTGTGGAGATGTGAAATGCAAAGAATACCACAGACAGACAGAAAAACCATTGCGCAAGTCTCACCAAAAGCAAATGAAAGCGGTAAACTGATGAGGGAAATTAAACGTACATAGACAGTCACAATTTTTTGGACATGTTAGAAGAAATAAATTAGATAACCTGGTTACAGCTGGCAATATTGAGGGGGGAAAACAAGGGGAAGGTAGAAAAATAAATATCTAGATGGTATGGTCACATGAGACCGCATGGTCGAGACAAGAACTCTAATGTTCGTGAAATATGGCGACATGAATGCCCACGCTTGTCGGCATGGCCCATGGGTAAGTAAAACAGTTTAGTTTAGTCGACGGATCATTATTACGTGCGTAACCCATAAGTGCTCCGTTCTACTCCTAACTCAAGCCTAAGTCCGGAGAATCTCAGCTCAGTGCACGAACTCCGTAGCACCGGCGAGGATCCTGAAATACTTTGGGTACATGTTTAACTCGAAATTTTGCCCGGGCAACGCCGTTAGGCTACTTTTTTTCGATTTCCAACTGAGACATACAGCTGAAAGATGCTGGTGTTGACAGCTAAGTCCTGTAAAGGATATGCTAAAAAAAAAAAAACTGCCAAGGGAATTTTTACGTGGCAAGATTACACACGGGCGCCGACCTTACTACCCAGAGACCAGGGGAAAATTTTGTTACTAGAAGCCCACGTGAAAAATTCCTGGCCCTCACCGGGGCGTGAACCCGGGACCTCCAGCACTCGAGGCGGGCACCATACCTCGAGACCACTCACCTCCCCCCTCCCCCCCCCCCCCCCCTCCTCCCCCCCCCCACCCCCCCAATAAAACAGTTTGTGCCGTAAGAAACAGTTCACACTTTTTATATACACCAGTAAACAATGATGGCGGACATGGATGGTTTCTGCGTGGTTCAAGGCAGAAAGGCGAGCAAATGTCGCCAACAGCGCAAGCGCATATCTTCGCCAAAACTCACAATGAAGGAAGATGGAATCTTTAATTTTCACGACTTTAAAAAGAGATTAGATAACAGTATGTAAGTAGTGAGAGCCATTTACACTAATTATCGGATTCGAATCGCGAATAACGAATTTCATTATCTGAGACAATATTTTAAATATTTAAAAATTGTTTTTACTTATGAAACAATGACAGTTGGATACAGCTTGACAAGACGAATCCAACGGTATCTCAATGAAGACTGCACGTTAATTCTAAGCGGAGTTATTAATATTTTTGTGTCGTGATCTACAACCAGAAAGAAAGTGTTATTAATGTACAGGAATCTTTGTACATTGAACACAGCTGATCGCGGACCAGTAAATTGGGTGCTGAGAACTTATACCTTCTATTACTGTGATTTGTTTATTTTTAAATGGACAACATAGTTAGTACCGTATATATCATTGCGTCCGAGGTGGCAAGGCCTAACTTGACGTATTTTCTATTTTTCGATAGGGTGTGCCGTGACCTAATTAACAATTTAAAATGGCCACCAATTGTTTTATTATTCATTAAAAGTCTGTCTCATCGCTAACAAACCTGACAAGATGTATTCTTTATGGGAGCCCCTATTCACAAAATGTTGTGAATAGTACGAGACACTAATCACAAAAATGTGTGTTTACTACCGCCGTCGATTGGCTTCAGAAGACTATTATTCTCTCTTCTTGTCTGTCTTTTGTTTGCAAGTTCTTTTTCTTCAAACCTCACAAAGACGATATTTGTCGACAAGGACACACTCCATGTACAGTGATATTTTTTTTTGGCAAATAAAATTCACGTTAAACAAAGACATCTGTTGGATCTATCGATTCTGACACTCGATCACACCGTCGCTGCCTTGGTGGCTGCGCCCACCAGCAGCTTCTGCAGATCCTTAGAGTACACTTTATTCACAAGCTTCGAGTTTCTCAGTTCTATATGTTATTCGTAATGTTTAATGTTCCGTATTTTTTATTAAAAATTGTTTAAACAAAGAAAGAAAATTGCTGTCGGGGAGTCGAATCCCAGTCTCCTGCGTGACAGGTGGAGATGCTAACCACTACACTACCAAGAACACAGTGATATCTCCACAAACATTTATAATGTAGTGAAGCGGTTTATTTTTGTGAATAGGGGCTCGTACTATCCACAAAATGTTGTGAATAGTCACTCCAATACTGTATTGTGCATTTTGGTAACAGGAAAGTAAAAGTCACATTTCTCTTTCAATAGAATGTCGACAGGATCGAGATGATCAACTTAACTGCACCAGGTTTTATCCCCCGGTTGAGAACCACTGGCTTATAGAGAATAGAGTGACAAGGAGTGACCAGCGGATCTGAACTCCAAGGAAAGGCCACACGGACACATAATATAATCTGGCTGCAACTGGTGCCATTAGTATTTATTGGATTGGGACTCTTTGCTGGTTGTTGAAGATGATGACAGAGCTCATATGGAAATGTCCAGAGTGCTGTGATGTCAGTTCTTGACGCAACTCAATATAAATGTCACGGCAGCATGAAGTCATCCATTTGTGTTGTAAGCCTTCTTACAATTCTACATACAGCATCACACATGTAACTGTTTGCCATGTAGCATTTATCAGGGAGTTTCTGTGGCAAAGTGGTCAAGCTGTCCAAAGGTTGTAGATTCGATTCCGGGCTAAGTCTTTCAATTCACAAGTGCATTTTTCTCGGAGACTCCAGGGGGTCGTCGCTGAAGCTACGGACTGCACGCTTTGTGTGACGCTTTCTGCAGGCCATCCGGCGGAAAGAGACCGAGCCATATGGGATCACACCCGGTGCAATGAAGTTCATCCTCTCGACTATTTTTAATCATTTGCATAAGAGCTTTTATAAGGGTTGTTCATTTGAAACCCGTTCCAATGGCTTTATTACAAAAGCATGAAAGAAACAACAGGTGTGGTAGAATTAAACAAAGCATTCATTTTGAATGAATTATGCACCATGGGTTGGTCAGAAGAAGTCGCCGTAGGCATTCAGGCAAGCATCCCATTGCTTAGGTAGGCGGTAAATGCCGTCCACAAAAAAGGATTGTGGTTGCTTACTGAACCAAGTGTTTACCGCGTTCATTACGTCTGCATCTGTATGAAATTGTTGCCCCTTGAGAGCTTTTTCTTAGAGGTCCGAACAAATGAAAATCACATGGTGACAAATCAGGACTATAGGCTGGATGTTGCAGAATGTCCCACTTCTTCCAAGCTAATGCTTCCTGCACAATCTTTGCAAAATGCTGACGAGAATTATCGTGCATCAAAATCACACTGCGAGAAAGCATGCCGGGTCGTTTATTCTTGATGGCTTTTTGCAGCTTCTCTAGTGTTTCCAAGTAGTGGGTAGAGTTGTTATTGACACCAGGTTCTTTAAAGTCGGCCAACAATAGCCCTTCATGGTCAAAAAATGCGCTCAGCATAACCTTACGAGCAGAAACCTGTAACTTGAATGTTTTGGCTTTTGGTGATCTAGCATGCTTCCATTGCATGCTGTCTCTTTTGCTGCTCGGTTCAAAGTGGTGACACCATGATTCATCGCCTGCCACTATGCGGAAGAGAAATGCATCACCCTCCACTCTGTAACGCACCAAATGAAAGAAACTGAATCACCGCTCTTTGAGCTTCTTTGGACGGATTTTCGATCAACCCAGCCATTTTCTCAATGGTCAGAAACAGAACCTATGCATCATGTAGTGATGCGTACGTGCTCTTTTATTCATTGGTCAGTACTTATCACATGACTATGACATGATAATGTTCAATGTACGCAATTACGTGCGGTGCGGTACGAACGGATTTCAAATGACCGCTCCTAATAATTATACCAACATGCTAGAAAAATATATGTAATTTTGAAATTAGATATAAAAATTTAAATAGTGAGCATAACCCACTACTGGCAACGCTGATTGTATTCTGGTATGAACGAACATAAGGCCCATCCACGTCAAAGTGGAAGCACCAGACTCAAGTTTGGCTCTCATTTGAGCTTGTCAGTAGTGCATATCCTTGACTGGACCCAGAAACAAACCCAGGATCACTGGCGTGTGAAGCGGGTGTGTAACCACTAGACCATGCGGCACACGCTGGACGCGACCAAATTATCACAACAGAATATTACAATGTCACCATCGTAGGCCATAGCTCAAGATTTGCCCGATCGCCGCGACTGACATTCGTCAATCGATGTGGCCTCGAATGATCAGATCTTCTCACTGGCAAGGCACACCAGGCCGTCTAAAGTCCAGCGAGCAGTAATTAGATATAAAAATATCCTATTGTAGTGATGAGTTGTTGCGTTAGCTCGCTTTGAACTCAAGCAGAGTCCATACACACACAACTACTTCTAGTGCTCTGGAATGATTTTTGCTTGTGGGTTAGCTTTCCCTATAACCTATTTTCCTCGCCATCAAGTGAACCAACTCCCGACTTCAGAGGTAGTAGTGTTGAGTGGTATAAACGTCATCGAAAAGCAAGCATGACAGGGTACTTTTGATTGTGAGAAGTCTCCCTTCGGCATGTGTTTCGACACCTTTACTTTCCGAACACTTCCAGGTCAGGACCCCCAGGTGTCTTTCTCTTGTAAGTTCGTACCTTGACTTTAAAGACGTTTTAATCGTTTATTGCATTTATTTCACAAATACACCACTATGTGTGCCTACCCATAAGCCATCCCTCAGGGAGTCAAACATTATAGCATAATATATGTTTGCAGATGCACAGAGCATAGATGGCCAATCTTTCCCTCTCTTAGCGAACATCAAACCCTCATCCACTGGGCTCATGACATTATCAGCATCACGCGCCAATAATTAACCCAATGCGCCCACTTGGTCAGTATGTAGGCCATTACAAACCATTCATGTGAGTATGGAAGGTAAGGGAAAGCTACCACATTATCTTTCCAAGAATAAGCTTATCAGGTCACATTTCTGAAATAAACTAGTGACATGAACATAACCTTCATGCCATTATTTTGTATTGGCGCTGCATTATTTAATTCCTTCTTTTATTTTTAATTTTTTCCAGACAAGAAATATTGATGACCCAGTTTTTCTCCAGCAGCATTGGTGAGTTTCAGCAATAGTTGTTACTACATTCAGTGGTTTAGTCATGTCTTGTGACAGTTGTAACACACTTTGTGAAATTGATTTGTTATTTGCTGAATGTTTGTCTATAATACTGGGTGTTTGTAAAGTCTCACTACACTTTGCATGTAGAACAAATATGAAAAATGAAGTACATGATGTCATCAAAACATGTGCTCCACAGACCATCATGAAGCAATATGCAGTGAATAGCTGTCACTTTGCTGGAGTAATTCTTTGCACTCCAAACAGAATGGTCTTGTCAACAGAAGAAAGAATTTTTTTAACAGTTTTTTCACAGATCGCATAATATCACGTGGAATTTGGCCTGCTCGTTCTCCAGATCTAACTCCATTAGATTATTATCTGTGGGGTTTCTTGAAAGGAAATGTTTACAGAATTAATGTACACACAATTGAGGACCTGAAAGACGCAATCAGAATTACCATTCAAGAAATAACAGCAGACATGTTGCAGAAGGTATTTGACAATATGAAGAGACATGTACAGTCATGTCTTGAAGCCTGTGATGGACATTTCCAACACTTGTTATAATGAATACTTCATTGGTACTTTCCAGCTTCCCCAGAACATAGCAGTGACTATTGTAACTAATGAACTTTTTAGCGCACTTTTTGATGATGTCATGCACTTTATTTTTCAAATTTGTTCTACATACTTTACAAACACCCAGTAGTATCTCTTAACTCTACCAGACCGCTGTAAAGATTTTTCGGTAATTTCTTAATCTGCCGCTATACCGCTGTACCTAATTTTCGGTACTTTGCCTAGAACTGAAAAAATGCATCACAAACTAAAAATAACCAACCAATCGCGGTCAAACCTCATGGTTAGCCATTGCACATGTCTACCCCCATATGTTTGAATTGACTTTGTGTGATTCAACGTGAAAAAATTCTGAAAATTCACATTGAAACGAGAGGCTGATGAACCAAGCACTTCAACAAGAAAGCGAGGTAGGTCTAGGCTTTTCACAGTCCAACAGGTGATCGATAATTTTGTTGGTTCAGATTCTGAGGAGGCATACAAAGTGGAATATTGGCACTAGATGAAAGGTAGACCTATTTTCTATAATGTCTCCAAGTTCCATCTTATTCTAACCGCATGTGACTAACATTTTTCTATATCATGTTGATTTTTTTCTCTTTAATGCTCAGGAGCCCAGGTATAGGGGACAGTTAGGTTCAGGGCCTCAGGTCTGGTAGGGTTAATTAAGGACAATTAATTCATGGTGAAGTGAAGGAACCACCTGCCTGGCACTCTGAAATCATGGGCTCATTTGGTTCCATACCTGAGAAGTTGGAGTGGATTCACTGGTAATAGGGAAAGCTAATCTACATGCAAAAATTAGTCCACTGCACTAGAAGTAGTAGCATGTTTATTGACTTCGCTTGAGTTCAAAGTGAGTGAGCAAAACAAAAATGTTTCCAATGTTTTATACTGTTATAGCCGGAGGTGCAGAGTTGAGGGTGAGTACCCAACCTTGCAAATACCTCATGGCTCATGCATTTCTCACCTCTGGCATGCAAAAGTCCACCTCCTGGCCTTCATGTGGTGGAACTGTTTTAACTAACCGAGAAAGGGGCGACATGAGTCTCTGCTGCCGTAAAAGCAGACTACTCTATATATGTATGCGTAGACACATGACCATGGACTCACTGGGTCCAGGAGACATTTCCCTTGAAGCAAATAAAAAGATTTGGTTTCAGTACTCAAGAATACACCACAGCCTTTTCTCTGATGGACAGGGAAATAAACAACACTTGTGAAACTATGTGGCTCAGTAATTATAGAGAAGCCACATTTTAAGGGAATGAACATTTATTGGTTATTGTCTAAGCTCACAACATTCAATTAATTGTCGCTATCTCAACATAGTGGGAGATAGATACAGAGAAAATGAGAGAGAAAGAGAAATGCTGAAAGCATTTTTGGCCATTCCTATTCTCTTTTTGATGTCTACTTCACTTCTGCCATCCTCTGTTATTACATGTCCAAGATAGGAGAAACTGGTTACTTGTCCTGGTATCTCCCCCTTTTACTGTGATGTTCATTGATGACCTTTCCTTTTCCATTGCTAATGATCATAGTTTTTGTATTTTGGATGTTAATATCAAAGCCACATTGTGCAATATGTCTGTTTACTTGTTCCACTAGTTTTTGTAACTCTTGCTCCCTTTCTTTTAGAATCATGGTACCATCAGCATACCTAAGATTGTTTATGATTCCTTTTCAACAATAAATCTTTCAATCGATCGACTCGCAGGTCACCCAGTTAAACCTCGCCACTTACTTCTTCTTCTTCAGCGTTCCGAGCCATTGAGGTTCTTTGCTGCAGATACAATCTGTCTCCATTTGTCTCTCTGGTTGACCTTCTCTTGCCAGTCGTTGATTCCAAGTGCTTGTAGGTCTGTATGTATATTATCTCTCCACCGTCTTCTTGGTCTACCTCGGGGTCTACAGTCATTTATGTCCTGAGTGTAAGCATGTTTTGTTTCCCTATTATCTTCCATTCTTTCTATATGCCCCAGCCATTGTAGTCTATTAGCCTTCATGATACCACCACTTACAGATAATGGAATAAATGTAGAAAACATTACAAATGTCAGAACTACTTATATTCCATCCATGTCCATCTAACTTGCTCATTTATAAAGTTTACATTTGGTAATTTTCATGAAAACATAAAAACAAGTGTAAAAAGGCAAGAGGATTTACTTCATTGCACCAAGTTTTATCCCATATGGCTCGGTCTTTTTCCCAGGACAGCCTGCCAAAAGCATCACAGAAAGCACAAGCTCTATAGCTCCAGTGATGACCCCCAGGAGTCTTTGAGAAAATTACAATCATGAACAGAATGGCTTAGGCCATAATCGAACCCACAACTTTCATAGTGTGAGGCAGGCGGCATAACTATTTTGCTCTCCAGACTCCCAGACCAAATACAATAAACAATGGTTTAATACTTAGACCACACATTAAAGTTATAATAAACACCATGTGTTGCGTGAAACACACACGGACCAGTTGGTCACACATGATCTTTTACCTGATTCATACAGAACAGCTGTCACACATGATGTTTTACCTGATTCACACACAGAACAGCTGTCACACATGATGTTTTACCTGATTCACACACAGAACAGCTGTCACACATGATGTTTTACCTGATTCACACACAGAACAGCTGTCACACATGATGTTTTACCTGATTCACATACAGAACAGCTGTTACACATGATGTTTTACCTGATTCACACAGACAATAGATAATCACTTGTGTAAGGCAGAAGGTGTTAATATTTGTGAAAGCAACAGAATAAAATAAATTAATGTGATGCATGTTTGATGTATTTTTCACAGAGAAAATCATGTCTGCTGTATTGTTAATTTCTGACAAGAAAACATCATCTGCCAGCAATGAGACTGCAAGAGTTGTAATTCAAGATCCATCACATAATGTTCCGAGCCCAAATGGTTTGTTTCTTTTCTTATTGTTTTATAAAAACTAAAGATTCAGGTTTTGAGACTTTACAAACACCTGGTATATGAAGACATGAATCTACTGAATTAATTTGTCAAGCAATTCATGCTAAGTCAGCCATGGATTACCTATGTCGTTACCTTTCTCACACGTTTCCCCCTACATTTTCCCACAGGTTCAGACGTTCAGACGTCTGATTGCAGCTGTTTGACAAACACCACCTCCTACACCCTTCATCATCATCCTGTGCCTGAGGGAAACCAAAGTAACAGTCTAGAACAAGGCATTTTGACTTCAGTAGAACGACTGTCGCTGTCCAGTGAAGATGATGATGGCTTCCATATTTTAAGTTATGGAATTGGTAGTTTTGTCAGCTGTGTCGCCGCCAGGTACCAACTGGCGTTTTTGTTGGCTGTTAGGAATACATTTGAGGTAAGTTGATTTATCAACATAACCATTTCCTGGCTATTAGGAATAATTTTGAGGTTGATTTATTAACATAACCATTTCCTGGCTGTTAGGAATAAATTTGAGGTAAATTGATTCATCAACATCATGCTGTGTCTGGCTGTCAAGAACAAATTTGAGGTAAGTTGATTCATCAACATCATGCTGTGTCTGGCTGTCAAGAATAAATTTGAGGTAAGTTGATTCATCAACATCATGCTGTGTCTGGCTGTCAAGAACAAATTTGAGGTAAGTTGATTCATCAACATCATGCTGTGTCTGGCTGTCAAGAATAAATTTGAGGTTAGTTGATTCATCAACATCATGCTGTGTCTGGCTGTCAAGAATAAATTTGAGGTTAGTTGATTCATCAACATCATGCTGTGTCTGGCTGTCAAGAACAAATTTGAGGTAAGTTGATTCATCAACATCATGCTGTGTCTGGCTGTCAAGAATAAATTTGATGTTAGTTGATTCATCAACATCATGCTGTGTCTGGCTGTCAAGAACAAATTTGAGGTTAGTTTGTGTGAAATGACACTTCATTGGGCCTCTGGGGTGAAGTAGTTAATTCAGCTGCCTCCCGCTCTAAAGGTCGCAGACTTGTTTCTGGACTCATGTTCATAACCCCTTTGCCACAGCGCCAGTTTATTGCTATAGAAAGCTCTTGTAATGTTCTCAGCAAATATGCAGCATTGATTGTACTTCTACAATAGCCTTCTATAATACTGCATCTCTCCCCCTATTTCTGGTGTTATCTTCCTCATAGCCACTTCCATGACAATTCAGAGCAAAATGTTAGCAAAAGTTGATAGGAGAAATTAGATAGATGTAAACAGTCAAGATTTTTTGGGCATGTATGAGGAGAATATATGAAGCCCATACATGAGCACCCTCCTGTTGTTTATGCTTCACCTCCACACCACAAAGTACAAGAGGAACAAGATGAGATGAGTATGAGGAGAAATAAACATGAGAAACTTAGTGGGAAGAAAGCAAGATGAAGACAAAGATATATATATATATATTTGGCCACAAAAGCAACAAACAATATTTTGCATGATCACCTAATTGCTAATGACTCACTATATTTGAGCAATAATTTATTGTTTGTTGAATAAAGTATCCATCCATCCATCATATGCCATGCCGGTAAGCGTGGGCGGTCATGTTCTGCCATCTCACTCGATCACCAGAGTCGTGGATCAGCTCCGTGTTTCTGTCTCGACCATGCCACAAGGCCAAGCCATCCAGGTACTTGCTTCTAGGTCTTCCCCTTGGTCTGTTCCCCTCGATCTTACCAGTTGTCACCAAATTCTCCAATCCATTTCTTCTCATAACATGCCCAAAAAATTTTGACTGTCTACGTCTAATTTCTCTAATCAATTTACGATCTTCATTTGTTTCTTGAAGGACTTGTTCATTGGTCTTTCTGGCTGTCCATGGTATTCTTTGCATTTTCCTCAGAAACCACATCTCTACAGCCATCAGATGTTTTTCAGCCTGACTGCTCATTGTCCACGCTTCACACACATAAAGTATACAAAATGCTTTTTTCTTTGTTCACTTTATGGCCATAGTTAATGAGACATTGAGAAATTGTATTGGAGGGTGATTATATATATTTGGCTTGGCCAAATGGCGTAATCAGAATAAGAGCATAGACTTAATCTGAGAGTTGTGATTGTATAAGATGGTGAATCCGAGGTGTCCATGCTCTCTGAAATGGCACCTGATGAATTGTAAGATGATGAATCAGAGATGGGGGTTCATGGTTTTTTAATAACACCTGATGAATTGTGAGATGATGAATCGAAGATGAAGGTCCATTGTTACTGAAATGGCACATGATGATGTGATGGCAGGATATGAAACATGTCAGAAGGAGAGTAGGATGGGCCAGAGAGAATACATGACTGAGAGGCTTAGAAGGTTTGATTACGCCATTTGGCCAAGCCAAATATATATAATCACCCTCCAATACAATTTCTCAATGTCTCATTAACTATGGCCATAAAGTGAACAAAGAAAAAAGCATTTTGTATACTTTCTCTCAGCATTGAGCTGGACATTTGTCCAGTGACACTGCTGTCTAGTGATATCACACTCCCTTCTAATCTCTTGAGTTATGAGATATCAGCATAGAGCTGGACATTTTCCCAATGACATCACTATCTAGTGATATCACACTCCCTTCTAATCTCTTGGGTAGTGAGATCTCAGCATAGAGCTGGACATTTTCCCAATGACATTAGTATCTAATGATATCACACTCCCTTCTAATCTCTTGGGTAGTGAGATCTCAGCATAGAGCTGGACATTTTCCCAATGACATTAGTATCTAGTGATATCACACTCCCTTCTAATCTCTTGGGTAGTGAGATCTCAGCATAGAGCTGGACATTTTCCCAATGACATTAGTATCTAATGATATCACACTCCCTTCTAATCTCTTGGGTAGTGAGATCTCAGCATAGAGCTGGACATTTTCCCAATGACATTAGTATCTAATGATATCACACTCCCTTCTAATCTCTTGGGTAGTGAGATCTCAGCATAGAGCTGGACATTTTCCCAATGATATTAGTATCTAGTGATATCACACTCCCTTCTAATCTCTTGGGTAGTGAGATCTCAGCATAGAGCTGGACATTTTCCCAATGACATTAGTATCTAATGATATCACACCACCACCTAATCTCTTGGGTAGTGAAGTCAGCTACCTAGCTTTCTCAGATAAGGGCGAAAAACAGGAGGTCCCTATACAAATTGTCCATGTTAAAAATCCCATGTCAGTTGGAAAGCGCACAGAGGAAGCTGTCAGGTCACTGCCTTGGCAAAATTTTATAGGAAAATTAACACACCTATGGGTAGATAGAGTATGTTACCTTGGATGGAATCTGTCTAGAGGAAGTAAACCTTAAACAAATGCCAGCCGAAGTCAGATACACCAATCTTTGATTTGAATGACTAGGGGCGATGCACTCCACTCAAAAGAGAATCGAAGAGCAGTAATCTAATCATGTTTTGTGTGTGTGTGTGCTTGCGCGCTCGCTTGGAACTCAAGTGCAGTCCATACACTCTTCTTCTAGTAGCACTGTACTGAATTTTGCATGTGTATTAATTTCCCTATTACCAGTGTCCCTCACCATCAGGCGAATCCACTCCAACAATTGAGGTACTTGTAATTTACATCCCCAAGTCAAGGACGAGAAGTAAATATTTTATTCCGACTATCCTGTGTAGGGGTTGAACCCCCTGCATCAGCACACCGGATGTGTAAGAACGAGTGCTCTTGTCCATTCGTCCATACTGACTAATCATGTTTGATCTTCTCATGTTTTTGCTTTCAGGCCAAGTGTACAGAATGTTTTGTTTACGACCCAGTGTTTACTAACCAGGAGAAGATGGTTCTAGAGTCTTATAACTGTCAGGTTTTATCAGAAAATGAGGTGAGCACTTTATGTTTATTTGTTCTGAAGGTGAGTTTGCAGATGTTTTATGCTGTCCATCATGGTTTCTGTCAGGTCTTAGTCAGATATGAATGAGCCACTGTATGGTTCATTAGATGGTAGCCCCTGCTTTCTGTTAGTGCTGAATGTTGTTAGGCAGGTCTTAGTCAGATATGATTGAGCTACCGCATGACAGTAGACAGTAATACCTGCTTTTTATTACCGTCGAATGTTAGGAAGATCTTAGTCAAACATGACTGAGCTACCATATGACATAGACAGTACTACCTGCTTTCTGTTAGCGCCGAATGTTGGGCGGAGCTCACTAAACCCAACACCCCACATTGTGCCAAGGGCTTTGGGTGGAGGTGCGCAATTGGAAGGGCACTAGTCTTATCCTAGTGTGATGAAAAGCAACCTGAAGACTAAATGTCATGGCAGGGCAGGCCAGGCCCTAAGCCTTGGTTGGCAACTGGTCTAGGATGAAAGCTCCAACATCTGGACAGTTAGACCATTGCTTTGCTGATCCGGCAGCTTGTCATGTTCAGACATATTGATGTTGCCTTTCTAGAGTAAACTAGGCAGGCAGAGAGAGGGATCATTCTGCATGAACAACACATGGTCTCTAAAATTATGCCCAGGCTTTCTACTGTGGAGAGGTATGCTCTATCCATTGTCTCTACAACTAAGCCCAGACTTTCTGCTGTGGAGAGGTATAACACTATTCAAGGTCTCTACAATTAAGCCCAGGCTTTCTGCTGTGGAGAGGTATAATGCCAAAGTTTCTATAGTTAAAACCAGGCTTTCTCTGTGGAGAATAATAACTCCAAAGTCTCTACAATTAAGCCCAGGCTTTCTGCTGTGGAGAGGTATAATGCCAAAGTTTCTATAGTTAAAACCAGGCTTTCTCTGTAGAGAATAATAACTCCAAAGTCTCTACAATTAAGTCCAGGCTTTCTCTGTGGAGAAGTATAACTCCAAGGTCTCTACAATTAAGTCCAGGCTTTCTCTGTGGCTAAGGGCTTGCGAACGTGGTTTGTGAGCCCGTATACCCGGGTTCGAAATGTTGTGGTGCTGTTTTTTTCAAAAAAGGTATAGGAGCCGGTCGTTCAGAAAGCAATGGCAAACTACTGAACGTAAAATTTGCCCAGGAATTACGAACAGTGAAAATGCTGATTTTGACTGCTACGTCCTGTGAAGGATATGCAACTTTGTCAAAGACTTAGGAGATAGCTATAAGCTCTAAGAAGAGCTGAAATAGAACATAAGAATAGAGCAAGTGACGTAATAGGATAGGAGACCAGACAGGAGAGACACTATCGCTATAAATAGTGATAACGGGACACCCTTGTGTCAACAAGAAGGGCAACCAGTGCAGATGAGCGGAGTTGCCCAAATAGACTGGGAAACTGGGTACATGAGGAAGGACCGAGTAACTCTGGTCAGCACAACCCAGGGCCCAGCACGTAAACCAAAGAACGCACGCTGAGCTAATTGCTGGTGGCTGAACACACCACGCTCAGCGAGCTCAGACGGACATCAGACGGCGTAGAGATCAGACGTGTATCCGCTAGGGATACTTTGTGGTTTAAAGGACAGTATTATAGTTATAATAGTCTAGCTTAGCTTCAATAGTTAGAATGTGTACATCATCTCCTCATTCCATCTTATCATCATTGCATTCTATGTTCAATACCGTTATGGTATTCCGCTCATGGAGCTATTGTTGATCAGCTCCGAATAAACATGTATCCTTTTGCAAACGATACGAGTTGTCACTTCGTGTAGTGTAAAAGAAGGGAATCCTTGTACGCCTGTCGCAAGTAAGTTGCTGACAAATTATTTTTTTTTTCCTCTGTGGAGAAGTATAACTCCAAGGTCTCTACAATTAAGACCAAGCTTTCTCTATGTAGAGGTATAACTCCAACCAAGGTCTCTACAATTAAGACCAAGCTTTCTCTATGTAGAGGTATAACTCCAACCAAGGTCTCTACAATTAAGCTCAGGCTTTCTCTGTGTAGAGGTATAACTCCATCCAAGGTCTCTACAATTAAGCCCAGGCTCTCTGCTGTGGAAAGTTACAACTCCATCCATACTCCCCATTATGGGATGTATTTATTGTGAATGTTTTGCTTAGGCACACTGACCTTTGAGATACACAGCTACCTTTGGTGGACCTCCCTCTAAAGAGAAATGAAGAAGTAGAAGAAGAAGATTTCATACTGCTGGCTATTTTCATTGTACATACTTGCGTACTATTATTGTCACTTAGTGTAGTTTTTTAGCGCCAGGGATTTCTGGTCCAACGTGTACGGATAGGCGGTTGAGCTGTTAAGCCCACTGGAGTGTTTTTGCTTCTGGATACAGCTTGCTTACGCATTTTCCTCATGTTGTAGTACATGGTTCCGTCGCCCAACTACTGAGTTAACTGCTTGGAGAAACTGTCAGCTGTTGATTTTGTGTGGAGTTTGTCCATGCATGCTGTTGGTATGTCAGCACTGCTATCCGTTCTACTTTTCATATGGAACAGTGAGGAACATTTTGCGTGATATTCACTGGCACGGTAATGGAGCATTATGGGGGTGACCCTTTGCTGTGAAGTTGGAACTTGTGACTAATGACTAACTTTAGTGTCAATTCTGTCTATCTGTTTGGTATTGTTGTGATTTGTTTTTCTCAATATAAATTGTTGAAACATGATTTTGCTATGGCAAAGATAGCCTTTTGCAAGACGGAAAACTTACTGACCAACACAAAGATGTCAGTTGCAACGAGAAAAAATGTTGAAATGCTACAAAGAATCTACTTTTGTATGGATGTGAAATGTGTACAATGAGCAGACAAGCAGAAAAACATTTTATTGCACTGGAAATGTGGTTTCTGAGAAAAATGTAAAGAATACCATGGAATGACAGAAAAAAAAAACAGTGAACAAGTCTTACAAGAAACACTGTAAAATGAAAACCATAAACTTAGTAGAGAAATTAGATGTAGAAAGTCAAGAATTTTTGGGCACACTGTGAGAAGAAATAACCTGGAGAATTGAATTGGTGACAACTGGCAAGACTGAGGGGAAAAGAATAAAGCGAAAGCAGAGCAGTAAATATCTGGATGGCCCCATTTTTTTATCATTGTAATGCTGAATTTTTGACAAAGTACTGAATATAAACTTGCCAACAAATCACAGTCAAACAATGTTAGGGTTGACTGTGATGCCTTGTGATGGATATGCAACTAACTTATAATTGTTGTTTTTCCAATTGTGTTCATTCCCACAGGAGGGGAAGAGGGAGTGTACAAAACCCACACTAGCCTTCCTGCCACACTGTGGGAAGGCCTTGTATAACAATCTGCTATGGAGAAACCTGGCCACAAGTAACAGTCAGGGACTGTCTCGACTGGTGCTCATTGGAAACAGTTTTTCTAATATGGTGGAGAGGTTAGAGTGTTTGTGTACCTTTTGTCTTCTCTACTTGTGTGAGAACAACACATACTATCATACTTATCTTGTGTGAGAACAACACATACTATCATATTTATCTTGTGTGAGAGCAACACATACTATCATATTTATCTTGTGCAAGGACAATGCATACTATCAAATTCATCTTGTGTGAAGACAACACAGATATAGGCAAATTTCATACAAGAGACAACATTGCAGTTATAAATAAATTGCATACAAGAGATAACATTTCAGTTATATACAAATTGCATACAAAAGACAACATTTCAGTTATAGACAAATTTCTGAAAACAAAAGAGGAAGAAGTGATGGTTGTGAATCTGCAGGAAGCCTCTGATGAAGGGAACTGAGCACGTGTGGAGTGAATGTTTCGATGTGCAGTGATAATAATCTTTCAGCTATCTAGCTAACTGTTGTGGGGGAATGAGTTTGTGTGAGTTTATTTCTGCACGATTGCGATTGTGTGAGTGTTTATGTGTGTATGAAGATGAATGTTGTAATGCCCATTTTACTTATGTCTCACTAATATTCTCACCTCTCTCTTTCTCTCTATCTCTTATTCTCTCACAGTCTCTCACTCTCTCTCTCTCACTCTGTCTCTCTCTCTCACTCACTCTCTCTCTCTCTCTCTCTCTCTCTCTCTCTCTCTCTCTCTCTCTCTTACACACTTTTTCTCACTGCCTCTCTTTTTCATTTTCTCACTACATCTTACACACTCAGTCACTACCTCTCACATTTTCACTCTCTCTCACTCTGTCTCACATATACTCTCACTCTCTCTCTCTCTCTCTCTCTCTCTCTCTCTCTCTCTCTCTCTCTCTCTCTCTCTCTCTCTCTCTCTCTCTCTCTCTCTCTCTCTCTCTTACTCTCTCTCTTTCTCTTACTCTCTCTCTCTCTTTCAGTCCCCATTAGGCTGTCTTTGTGTGAACATGAAATTTGCCAGTTTGTCTATCCATACACACAAGTAGACACATGCACAGACCTCCACTCCATCTGTCAACACAACAAGTAAACACACAGTTAACAAACTGCGCCAGTATCTGCTATGAAAACAAATACTGAGTGCCTTCTTATTTCCTTCGCAGAACTCCGAGGAGAACCCTCAATAAAACAGGGAATTATCTCCTACAGGTACAGATATTAGTATCCGTTTGTGTGTTGGTGTCTATTTGTGTGTTGGTGTTCATTTGTGTTTTTGTGTCTGTTTGTATGTTGATGTCCATGTGTGTGTTGGTGTCCATTTGTGTGTTGGTGTCTGTTTGTGTGTTGATATCTGTTTATGTGTTGGTGTCCATTTATGTGTTGGTGTCCATTTGTGTGTTGGTGTCCATTTGTGTGTTGGTGTCCATTTGTGTGTTGGTGTCCATTTATGTGTTGGTGTCCATTTGTGTGTTGGTGTCCATTTGTGAGTTAGTGTCTGTTTGTGTGTTGATATCTGTTTATGTGTTGGTGTCCATTTATGTGTTGGTGTCCATTTGTGTGTTGGTGTCCATTTGTGTGTTGGTGTCCATTTGTGTGTTGGTGTCCATTTGTGAGTTAGTGTCTGTTTGTGTGTTGATATCTGTTTATGTGTTGGTGTCCATTTATGTGTTGGTGTCCATTTATGTGTTGGTGTCCATTTATGTGTTGGTGTCCATTTGTGTGTTGGTGTCCATTTGTGAGTTAGTGTCTGTTTGTGTGTTGATATCTGTTTATGTGTTTGTGTCCATTTATGTGTTTGTGTCCATTTATGTGTTGGTGTCCATTTGTGTGTTGGTGTCTGTTTGTGTGTTGATATCTGTTTATGTGTTGGTGTCCATTTATGTGTTGGTGTCCATTTGTGTGTTGGTGTCCATTTGTGTGTTGGTGTCCATTTGTGTGTTGGTGTCCATTTATGTGTTGGTGTCCATTTGTGTGTTGGTGTCCATTTGTGAGTTAGTGTCTGTTTGTGTGTTGATATCTGTTTATGTGTTGGTGTCCATTTATGTGTTGGTGTCCATTTGTGTGTTGGTGTCCATTTGTGTGTTGGTGTCCATTTGTGTGTTGGTGTCCATTTGTGAGTTAGTGTCTGTTTGTGTGTTGATATCTGTTTATGTGTTGGTGTCCATTTATGTGTTGGTGTCCATTTATGTGTTGGTGTCCATTTATGTGTTGGTGTCCATTTGTGTGTTGGTGTCCATTTGTGTGTTGGTGTCCATTTGTGAGTTAGTGTCTGTTTGTGTGTTGATATCTGTTTATGTGTTTGTGTCCATTTATGTGTTGGTGTCCATTTGTGTGTTGGTGTCCATTTGTGTGTTGTGTCCATTTGTGAGTTAGTGTCTGTTTGTGTGTTGATATCTGTTTATGTGTTGGTGTCCATTTATGTGTTGGTGTCCATTTATGTGTTGGTGTCCATTTATGTGTTGGTGTCCATTTGTGTGTTGGTGTCCATTTGTGTGTTGTGTCCATTTGTGAGTTAGTGTCTGTTTGTGTGTTTATATCTGTTTATGTGTTTGTGTCCATTTATGTGTTGGTGTCCATTTGTGTGTTGGTGTCCATTTGTGTGTTGTGTCCATTTGTGAGTTAGTGTCTGTTTGTGTGTTGATATCTGTTTATGTGTTGGTGTCCATTTATGTGTTGGTGTCCATTTGTGTGTTGGTGTCCATTTGTGAGTTAGTGTCTGTTTGTGTGTTGGTGTCCATTTGTGTGTTGGTGTCCATTTGTGAGTTAGTGTCTGTTTGTGTGTTGATATCTGTTTATGTGTTGGTGTCCATTTATGTGTTGGTGTCCATTTATGTGTTGGTGTCCATTTGTGTGTTGGTGTCCATTTGTGAGTTAGTGTCTGTTTGTGTGTTGATATCTGTTTATGTGTTGGTGTCCATTTATGTGTTGGTGTCCATTTATGTGTTGGTGTCCATTTGTGTGTTGGTGTCCGTTTGTGTGTTGATATCTGTTTATGTGTTGGTGTCCATTTGTGTGTTGGTGTCCATTTGTGAGTTAGTGTCTGTTTGTGTGTTGATATCTGTTTATGTGTTGGTGTCCATTTGTGTGTTGGTGTCCATTTGTGAGTTAGTGTCTGTTTGTGTGTTGATGCCTGTTTGTGTGTTGGTGTCCATTTGTGTGTTGGTGTCTGTTTGTGAGTTAGTGTCTGTTTGTGTGTTGGTGTCTGTTTGTGTGTTGGTGTCTGTTTGTGTGTTGATGCCTGTTTGTGTGTTGATGTCCATTTGTGTGTTGGTGTCCATTTGTGAGTTAGTGTCTGTTTGTGTGGTGATGTCTGTTTGTGTGTTGGTGTCTGTTTGTGTGTTGGTGTCCATTTGTATGTATATTTGTCTGTGTTCATGCATATGTGTGTACATTTCTTTGTGTTCATTTGTCTCTGTACATGTGTCTGTGTATACATGGATTTCTGTACATGTCTGTGTGTAACTTTGTATATGTACATGTGTATGTCTGTGCATTTATGTGTGTGTAAATGTGTCAGTGTGTAAATTTGTCTATGTGTATGTGTGTGCATGTGTCTTTGTAGGAATATGTCTATGTACTTGTGTCTATGAGTGTATGTATATGTGTGTACATTTGTCTCAGTACATGTTTCTGTGTGTACATTTGTATATCTGCGTGTGTCTTTGTAGGCATATGTCAATGTACCTGTGTCTGTGTGGACATTCGTCTGTGTACATCTTGCACTTTACATTTTAGCAGTAATAGTAGCAGAAGTCATAGCATTAGAAATAGCAGCAGCAGCAGCAGCATTTGTAGAAGTAGTAGTTATACTGGCTGTAGTAGTAGTCGTATTATTTGTAGCAGTAGTAAGAATAGTAAAATAGTTGTATTACTAGCAGAGGTACCAATACTTCTGCTATTAATAATAATATTAATTGAATACTAATATGTTTCAGCTGAACCCTTACATTACGGAAGTACACCTGGACAACACTTTCACACACAGGGACATCTTCAACGACTTGTCCATTCACTACTTCTTAGGCCCGCAGTTGACTAGGGCCCGTCACAGTATTGGTCCCCACTACGGTGAACCTGTGTACGAAGGCGATGATGCAGAGTTTATTGCCAAGTGAATTGTTTCCCTAGAATTGCTGTGACTGTTACCTTTAATGCTCTTGTGCTGTCAGTATGAAATTGTGCAGGTAACAATGCTGTGTTTGCTTTGTTACCTCGGTCATAATTGTCACAGCTTAAGTGTTGTTGTTGGGACAGCATGGCTTAGAGTTGTAAACAATGGTCTAAGAGATTTGACTTTGTTGCGTCAGGTTTTATCTCATATGGCCCAATTTCTTTCCACAGGGCAGCCTGCTGAAAGTGTAGCACAAAGCTCAAACTCCTTAGCTCCAGCGAATACCCCCAGGAGTCTCTGAGAAAATTGCACTAATGAATCAATTGACATAGGCCAGAATTTAGCATGGCTTACAGCTGTGCTGATAATATCATGGGCACAGTTGGTGAGGGCTCGATGCTGGCTAAGTGAAGGAAAGACTGACCGCCTACCCCACCATGTACTCAGGCCTACAAAATGTGAGGGCTCTATCTCATTACAGACCCATGGCGTGTTCCCTCAGGCCTACATAATGTGAGGGCCTTATCTCATTACAGACCTATAGCGTGTTCTCTCAGACCTACAAAATGTGATGGCTCTATTATCACAGATTCATAACGTGTTCCCTCAGGCCTACAAATTGTGAGGGCCCTATCTCAATACAGTCCCATAGCGTGTTCCCTTAGGCCTACAAAATGTGAGGGCCCTATCTCAATACAGACCCATAGCGTGTTCCCTCAGGCCTACAAATGTGAGGGCCCTATCTCATTATAGGCCCATAGTGTGTTCCCTTGGGCCTACAAAATGTGAGGGTCCTATCTCAATACAGACCCAAAGCGTGTTCCCTTAGGCCTACGAAATGTGAGGACCTTATCTCAATACAGACCTGTAGCAGGAAACTGCTTCGGCACACAAACTTGACAGAGAGGCAAAGGTGTCCACTCTCATTGGTGCCATAATGTTTTCTGGACCTTTGTGATTGAGTTGAGTCAATAACAGATGTGTCCCCAACATGGAGGATAGGCAGTTGAGCTGTTAAGGCCTCTGGAGTGTTTATGCTTGTGGCTACGGTTTGTTTACACATTTTCCTTATGTTGGACTGGTAGTGCATAGTTCCGTCACCCTGCTACTGAGTTGAGTGCGTGGAGTGACATTGTGAGCTGTGGAATGGCACACCTCGCTTCAGAGGTCACAGCTTGTGACAATTGTATGGATTTTTTACCCTGGCCAATGCGGGAGTGAGGGAGAATGATCAGGCTGATAGACTGGCAGTGAATGCACCTCTTAGTGGTAGATTACCTATGGACAAGGGGGAGGTGGTTTTGTGCCTGTGGGACCAGGTGGAGAAGGTGGGGGAACAGATTGAGAACCCGTATGTGGAAAGGATGAGATTGCGGGGGATCGGCAGGGGTTCTGGTAGAATCTTACACCTGAAAGAGAAGACCAGGAGAACTTTAAATCAGATATCTGTGGGAACGATTAGTAGTGACTCTTCACTGGCTGTTGAATGAGGGGAAGGAGCATGTATAGGAATATCCTGAGTGCAGTAATGTCAGTTCTTAGCTCAACTCAACTGTGAATTTCGTGTAGAGTGCTTTTACATCTGTCTACGGTTGTATGTAGGGTGAACTTCATGTTCAGAAAAATTGTGGCCGGCCGGTCACTGAACTAACTGGGTTTGCCTTATTATGCAGTAATGTGTGGTTTCTGCTTTTCTAGTGACTGCCGCTTCCATCGATGATGAACTATAAATGTTTCGTGGTGGACTTTTGTGTTGGCATTCTGCATAGTATACCTATGCTACACGAGATATTAAAAGATAGAACGGTTTGGCGTGGGTTAGTTGTGCTCCTATGCTCCACTTGGAGGATAAAGGAAGAAAAATAAGGAGTAGTAAACACCAGGATGCACATAAAAATGATCTTACAAGGACAAATAACTCCTACTTTAAGTTGCAGTGTTATGAGAGTGACCAGTCCATGTTTGTAGGTTCTCTGAAGAAAGCGTGATCTACGGCGTTTGAAATGTTCTGTATAATGTCAGCACTGCTGTCTTTTTAACCAATTAAATAAATTGGTTTGTTGTCTTGTTGTGTCAGAGTTATCATTCATTGTCCGGGGGTCTCTCTAGCGAGATGGCCAAGTCGTCTGCCTCTTGTCTCTCTCTCTGAAGGTCATGGACTCATTTTCAAACTGTCCTTTTCAGGCCATGAAAAACAAGAGGTCTTGTGTGCGGGTTTTGCACAGCTGCAGTTAGAAATTTATAGAGTAGGCGTTAAGGCCATTTTTCTAGTAAAATTGTTATTAAAGACAACTAACCCATGGGTGGATAGAGCCAATTGCATTGAATATAATGTTGTCTTGCGAGAGCCGCATTCCACAGCAGAGACCAAGAGAGGGGTCGAGGAACCCAGAGGAAGAGATGGCTTCTCAGAGTGCGACGCCGTGAACTGGGCACAAAGAAGGAACATAGCTACGAAGACGAATGGAGGTGATTGAGGCAGTGGCCGGGGAAGAAACTGGCTTCCCACGGCCACAGGTGCTAGGATCTTGTGAAGGCATGAAGCACTGTGTGAGGGAGGGGAGGCTTGGGAGCAGACATGTTTGCAGGTATGGGACAAATGGGGAACAACAGAAGGACAACACAAACTACCGAATGTCGCATGGCAAAGGGCTTACCCCCAGAGAGTGTCAAGAAGGTAAAAGAGCCGAAACATTCGGGGCAGTGGGGAATTCTTCTGGCGATCAGATGCCCTCTGTCATGCTTGCTCTGTGGTGGAGTATTTATCACTGTCTATAGGAAGAAAACCTGACACAAATGCACGCTGAAGTCGGACACACTGAGCTTTGAGGTGAGTAACTTGGTGTGGTACGCTCACCTCAGATGATGAACAAAGAAGGTGGAGATCCATCATTCTGCACATTGCTGTCTAATTGCATGTTTGCATCATTCCACTCCCTGATTGCTTGTGCTATTGCAGATTTGTTCATTAGAAAATTGCACAATAAAGGCTCCAAGAGGTTCAAGAAACAAGCCCCCAGAAATGTGGACCAGGCAGACACACACCACATACACTGACATGATGAAAAGCCACTTCTACAAACTTCACAATAACACCACATACACTGACTCAAAGAAAAGCCACTTCTACAAACTTCACAAAATAAATACAGCTAACTGCAACCAAATTTAATGTTAGAATCAAACAAGACTGAATTATTACAAGTTGAATAAAAAGTATTGTACAAACAAATCAGCAAAGAATATTCACAAACTGACAGCTGCCATGTAGTAGCACACCGGAAAATGAGCACAGAAACAAGGATTGCAATAATAAAACAAACTGAAATAACTCCACACTGATCACCCTATGGCAGAGCAGTGAGTGCTTAGTCTCATCTCTCTTACACACTGCAGTCCTGGTTCAATCTTAATTTTTTTGTTTGTTGGCTCGCTTTGAACTTGAGTGTAGTCCAATCTGGATTGATTTGTGTGTGTGGGTTAGTGTTACCTATTTCCAGTGTCCCTCGCCATATGGCGCACTGCAGGTCCGCGTGGCCGAATGGGGAAAAACGCGTGTTCTTAAACATCCGTTGTGCTGATGCCAAGGTAAGCGGTTCTGGTTCAACAGCTGCACTAAAATGTTGACCAGTCATCCTTGACTTGGGGATGTAAATTACAAGTACCTCTGAAGTCGGAGTGGGTTCGCCTTATGGCGAGGGACACTGTTAAAAAGGAAAGCTAATCCACACGCAAAATTCAGTCCATAACTACTATAAATAGTGTGTGTGGACTACGCTTGAGTTCAAAGCGAGCGAGCGCAAAAAAAATGGCGCACCCACTGCGACTTCTGGGGTACTTGTAATTTACATCCCCACATCAAGGATGAGAAGTAAAGAATACAGAACATACTCATAATAAATACAAGTAACCTACAGCAAATAAACAGGAAAATAGTAATGTATTGCCAACCACTCTAGAATAAAATCATGACAATTCATGGCTAATGAAACCAACAATATCCAATGTGGGTAAGAACACGTCACAAATGTACTGCACAGTTTGCAGTCACAGCTTCATTAACAATGTGTCCATGTTAATACATGATAACACTTCATTATGGATGACACCATGGTAACACGTGATCTATAGTAATGGATATCACCATGGTAACATGTGATCTATAATAACGGACATCGCCATGGTAACACCTGACCTATAATAATAGACATCACCATGGCAACACGTGATTATATTAATGGGCATTACCTCGGCAACACGTGACCTATAATAACTGTTGCATAATGATAACAAACATAATGCTGACAAACAGGATAGTGACATTATAACACACAGAAGGGTAACAAAAGTAATCGTGAGAGAATGGTAACAAAAATAATTATGACAGAATGGTAACAGACATTTTGGTGACAGAATGGTAACAGACATTATGGTGACAGAATGGTAACAGACATGATGACAGAATGGTAACAGAATGGTAACAGACATTATGGTGACAGAATGATAACAGACATTATGGTGACAGAATGGTAACAGACATGATGACAGAATGGTAACAGACATTATGATGACAGAATGGTAACAGACATTTCGATGACAGAATGGTAACAGACATGATGACAGAATGGTAACAGACATTATGATGACAGAATGGTAACAGACATTTTGATGACAGAATGGTAACAGACATTTTGATGACAGAATGGTAACAGACATGATGACAGAATGGTAACAGACATTATGATGACAGAATGGTAACAGACATGATGACAGAATGGTAACAGACATTATGGTGACAGAATGGTAACAGACATTATGATGACAGAATGGTAACAGACATTATGGTGACAGAATGGTAACAGACATGATGACAGAATGGTAACAGACATGATGACAGAATGGTAACAGACATTATGGTGACAGAATGGTAACAGACATTTTGATGACAGAATGGTAACAGACATTTTGATGACAGAATGGTAACAGACATTATGATGACAGAATGGTAACAGACATTTTGATGACAGAATGGTAACAGACATGATGACAGAATGGTAACAGACATTATGGTGACAGAATGGTAACAGACATTATGATGACAGAATGGTAACAGACATTATGGTGACAGAATGGTAACAGACATGATGACAGAATGGTAACAGACATTTTGGTGACAGAATGGTAACAGACATTATGGTGACAGACATTATGATGACAGAATGGTAACAGACATTTTGGTGACAGAATGGTAACAGACATTATGATGACAGAAGAATGGTAACAGACATTATGATGACAGAATGGTAACAGACATTTTTGTGACAGAATGGTAACAGACATTATGATGACAGAATGGTAACAGACATTATGATGACAGAATGGTAACAGACATTTTGGTGACAGAATGGTAACAGACATGATGACAGAATGATAACAGGCAGAAGAGTGACAAAATAAATGTAACTGTAATATAACAAACGTAATGAATGTAACTACAGAAACAAACATGATAAAAACATACTTTCTACCTGCAGTCAGAAAATTACTAACTGCAGCAAAATAACAATTAAACAACTTTAATTAATACAGCCAATATAACAAAAGTACGATAATAAATAAATATTAATGTAATTAAGTTATCATCATGTTTAATTAACATAATTAATGTAGTTACGTTATTATCATTTTTAATTAATGTAATTATGTTATCATGTTTAATTAACGTAACATTGTTAGGAGCCAACATGAGACGATATAGCTTCTGATGTAAACAATCAAACGAGGATAATTCTTATACACATGGTCAAAGGAGGAAAACACATATACAAATAGTCAAACAAACAAATAGTTAAGGGAGGAAAATACGTATACAAATAGTCGAGCGAGGATAACACATACACAAATAGTCAAGCGACGACAACACATACATAAACAGTCAAACAAACAAATAGTTAAGCGATAATACATATACAAATAGTCAACAACAACATAAATAGTCAAGTGAGGATAATTCATATACAAATAGTCAAGTGATAATAACACATATACCAATAATCAAACAAATCATTAAGTGAGAATAACACGTATGCAAATAGTCAAGTGAGAATAATACATATACAAATAGTCAAGCTAACAAATAGTCAAGTGAGAATAACATATATACAAATAGTCAAACAAACAAATATTCAATTGAGGATAACACATGTACAAATAATCAAGTGAGGATAACACATACACTAATAGTCAAGCAAACAAATAATCAAGTGAGGATAACACATATACACATAGTAAAAAAAAACAAATAGTCAAGATCACGACGAACAAATAGTCAAGTGAGGACAATACAAAAATACACAAATCGAAAGCTATAGTGACTATACCAGCATTCTAACCTGCGGCGTCCACTGATGACCGTACTTCACTAAAGGAAAAAGTGTGCTTTAACTAGACACACACACCCCCCCCCCCCCCCCAAAAAAAAAACAATCAGATGTTTTCATTAGCCAGTTCTAACACCCACCCGGATCCACAGTGTCCGAGGTGGCAGGTTTGAACCCCAGTGGGATCACTACAGCGTTCAATGGTTATATTGTCTTGTATGTCCTTTAATCTCTACTTCTGTCCTCTACTTTTATAAGTGCTGATCAATAACCGTGAATTGATTTTCTCATTGCATTCCAATGATCTCTCGGGTTTCCAAATTTATATTGTTGGTAGAGCAGCAGGGATACGCTGTCACCATATATTGTACACGAAAGGTTACAAGTGAGAAAATCAACTTCACCGCACCGAGGTTTACCCAATGTCATAGCTGTGTATACTTCAGAAAAAAAACGGAGACACATGGGCCCAAAGTGGATCCACACACCTCTGCTATTGTCTATCCCTCAGGTGGATGCTGTCTTTTATGTCTTAATTCACACTTATAGTTGAGCTTAGAGGCAGGGCTGTGCCGTGCTATGATACAGAGAGGCGGCATCGTAAGGGGGCGGCATAAGCAGCGAAATCAAAACACAATTTGAAGGGCGGCATTTTGAAGACTTGCATTTAATGGGCAGCATTTCGAAGATTTGCATCATACTGAAAAAATCTACCACACGGCCCTGCTTAGAGGTGTCAGTAGCACACTGAAAATGAGCACAGAAACAAGGATTACAATAAGAAAACAAACTAAAATAATAAATAACTCTATACTCATCACCCTATGGCAGAGCAGTTATTGCTTAGTCTCATCTCCCATAAACACTATGGTCCTGTTTCAATCTTGATTTGTTCTTTTTCGTTCTATGGCTTTGAACTTAACTGTATTCCACCTCTTGACTGATATTTTTTAACGTGTGGGTTAGCTCTCTCTATGTCTAGTGTCCCTCGCTGTCAGGCGAACCCACTCCGACTTCTGGGGTACGTGTAATTTACATCACCAGGTCCAAGGCTGCATGTCTTGTGTCATATCTGTATGATTAGAGTACTCTTCGTGTTGTATATTCATCGATTCCTTTGTCTTTCTCTTGTTCTGTATTCAGATCTTTTTTTTTTTTTTAGTTGTCTGCTCTAAACATCAACTGACAAGATCTCTTTCTTACCAGAGGTCCATACCACTTTATTTGTTGTCTCTCGATGAAGTCGATGCACGATGTTACCCCTAACTTTATTTATAGTGTCATTATTGTGCACCTGAAGTTAGAACTGGCGCGGCCGGACAAGAGAGGCAGATCGAGAGAATGAGGGGCCTCGTTATTCAACACAGAACTGGCACTATTAGCCCCCGGATACCGATGCATATGTTGGGGGGAGAAACTGAGCACCTATGGTCTCGTCCGGAGTGCAAGGGTGATCCCCACCAGATAACTAATTTACAGTTTGCATGTTATCTCTTCTGGTGACCTCCAGAAGTTTTCCTCGAGCATGTCATCTCACGTGACCAGTTGTTTAGTTTAGTCGACGGATCAACATCACGGCACACGGGCGTAATCCATAAGTGCTCCGTTTTACTCCTAACTCAAACCTGAGTCCGGATAATCTCAGCTCAGTGCACGACCTCCTTAGCACCGGCGAGGATCCTGAAATACTTTGGGTACATTTTTAACGTGAAATTTTGCCCTGGCAGCGCCGTTAGGCTACTCTTTTTCGATTTCCAACTGCCAAGAGACAGCAACAATACACACGAGCGTCCGATCTCACTACTCAGAGACCAGGGAAAATTGTGACCAATTGTCTCTGATGGGAACCAGAGAAGAGCCTTATGGAGAAAGCCAAAGAAGAGTAGTCAACAAACACAGAACAGGTGTTGTCTGTCACTCCCCACTGAGGGAGATAGTGAGGGGGGGGGGGGATATGAGCACTTACAGACTGAGTGTTTTGATGTGCAATGGGCATAATCGGTTGATAGACTAAACTAAACTAAACTGTCTCTGATGTTGATAGGGACCAAGCTTGATATTTATGTCAAAGTGTTGGAAGAAATACTGTTCTCATTTGTCACTTGACTTCCATTCTTCAGATATTTGAGCTGAAGGTGACAGTTTAGACACAGCTATTTACATTTTGGCATCTTATTTTCTCTATATATCTCTGTCAAATCTTGTGTCTTCTGTAAAAATATTGCCTGGATATATGAACTCTGCTACATGTTTTACTTCAGTGTTGTTTCTTTGGATGCATCATTCCTGTGACTGGAGGACACAGCACACACGTCTTAATTGTAATGGAGGACTCAAAGAGTATGATGAGAAGGGCGATAACAGGCATGCTTCGATTAAAAAATCAAAGAAATCAATCACGTCCGAAAAAAAAAAAAAAAAAAACCGGATGAACGCATAAGGAGAAGATGGAGACGTAAATAGATCTTGAGTGTTATGGTGTCGGTTCTGGACTCAACTTTCCTGTGGCAACGCCATGGATGTGAATCTGTGACCTGTCAACAATCAATGAAGAAGACAAATGACAAACTAGAACATGCCTTGACAACTGGAAAGATTTGCGGAAAGAGACAGGGGAAGACAGCGATTTGAAAATTCATGACAGCCTGATTGCATGGCACGGAAGAAAAGGCTCTGTACATGACATGATACATGCCGTTGACAAATGCAAGAAGTGAACAAACATGATTGTTCATGCCAGCTGGTTAGATTCTGTATGATGATGATGTTTATTTGTATGTGTAGTGGACATGAAGAAAATGCAAACAATACCATGGACAGACGGGAAAACATTACTAGAAACAAATGAAAACCGTAAACCGATTGGATAAAATTAGATGTAGACAGTCAATATTTTGGGCACATTATGAGAAGAAATAAATTTGAGAACTTGGTGACAACTGGCAAGATTCAGGGGAAAAGAGCAAGAGGAAGGCAGAGAAGTAAATACTGGAATGCTTGGCCACGTGGTATGGTCGTGACAAGAATACGTAGCTGATCCACGACTCTTGTGATCGTACTAGTCTTGCATACCTCTCCTGGTTTGTCTGGGCTTGGAAAGGGTAAGGACAGCTCTGCACAAGTCCTCACCAATCCTTCAGTACCGGGTCAGGAGAAGATTCTCTACGCCAACTTTTACTCAGATAGATGCAAGCTGTATCCAGGGCCTAGATGGCCCAACACCATCAGACTTCGCACTCAAGTCTTCCAGAGGATCCACAGCCAACCTGTTCTCCGCATCTTTTGTCGTTATTCTTACGATTTATTTTAATAAATTAGTTTTTAACTTCTCATGATGTTGACTGTTTCCAGTTTATGTTTTTTATTTTTTTTATTTTCGCTCGCTCGTTTTGAATTCAAGCGTAGTCCATACACACTAATTCCAGTAGCGCTGGACTGAGTTTTGCGTGTGGATTAGCTTTCCCTGTGAACAGTGTCCCTCGCCATCAAGCGAGGTATCCACTCCGACTTCAGAGGTATCCAGCAGTACTTTCAGTTAACTTGATGTGACAAGCTTCCTTTCTGTCTGGGCCTTATGCAGATTCTCTTTATTACTAATTGTCTGTCCACTGTATTTTTCTTTATTTTTGTTTTGCATATCCTTTTAACAGGACATTGATGTCAACACCAGCATGTTACATCGCTTTCTGAACGACCGGCTCCCATACCAATTCTTTAAAACTCATCTCAACGCGGTCTACTGCCAAATTGCGCGCAGTTGTGTTTCGAACACGGGTAAGCGGGATCACGAACTTCGTCCATATCGCCTTCGCCACGGAGCCGGTTTGGCATTATCTCTTTATTACTCAACTGTATTATTACAATAAATAAGTTTGTCACTTCTCACGATGTTGACTTCCCAGTTAAGTGACACCCTTAGTCTGGGCCTTATGTATAGCCTCTTTATTACTTAACTGCATTGTTACAATAAAATACGTTTTTTTAAAACTTCTCATGATGTTGAATGTTTCCAGAGTATATGATACACTTCCTTTGTGTCTTGACCTTATGTGCAGCCTCTTTATTACTCAAGCTTCCTTTGTGCCCAGGCCTTACGTACAGCCTCTTTATTACTCAAGCTTCCTTTGTGTCTGAGCCTTATGCAAGGCTTCTTTACTAATTTCAGTTGTTCACTGCATTGTTTTAAATGCTTTGGGAAGTATAAGGCGTTAACTAGAATTGATATCACACTTGGGATCCCACCTACGTGTGTCTCTCTCAGCAGATGTTGGATTTCAATAAGTCAATCAGGTGCCGTCACCACAATGAAGGTTGGCTGCAATGGATCTCCAACGTTGTCAGTCTCCTGCCCTGACTGTAAATTCAGCCAGATTGCTGTTCGTCCATCTCTTGATGTTATCGTCCCACTTGTATAGTTGTCTACCTCTTGCCTTAAACCTTACCCTCCAATATGGTTTTTATAATAGTGTTATGTCTTTAAACATGGCCGAATTATTTCACTTGCCTTTTTTTTTCATATACTGTCTTTTCATTCCAGTTTTTCTAGAACCTCTGTATTAGATCGTTTTTGTTTCTATGAAATACGACATATTCGTCTGTAAATCCACATCTCCATAGCCTCTATTCAACTTTCTAACAACAGCTTGTTCAATGGCCAGGCTTCCGCGCCATACAGCAGTGTTGAATATACGTAACATTTTACAATTCTCATATTTAATGCGCTGTTAATCTCTCTAGATTTCATGCTGTTGACAGAATTTTGGCCATTCCTATTCTCTTTATGATTTATTTTTCACTTCTGCCATCCTCTGTTATTACATGTCCAAGATATTGGAATTAAGAGATGTTGATTGTACCCAATAAGTTAGGATGATATATCAACATATGTGTCTGTCTGCTGCAGCCTGTCGTATGTAATGCATTAAAGTGTTCTTTGGTGACCTTAATTAAGGTCTGTATAATGCCAGGCTCCTTACCGTGAATGCCTGTCTGACCTGAGCAGAAAATCCACTTAAGATTTGAAGAGGCCACAGAAATGTTTTACCTAATATAGATAACACAGTACAAGGCGTGGACTGTGTCTGGCCCTACAGCTAGTAGAGTTAGGGTCGGCTAGTGACAATCAGTAGCCTGCCGATGACCCGCAGTCTACACAAATCAACCTCACCTCCCAGTGGTGTTAAGACCGCGAGGTCATGGGCCAACGGAGCTCTGGTTCGCAGGGGAGGCGAACTGCCTTTGGTCAGACTTTTCTGTCCTAAACCTGCGACTGGCCTACACGCCTGCTGGAGATTTTCATACTGCTCGTAGAAAAAAACAAAGAAGTATAATCGAACAAGAAAAGGCAGACAACGTAAACGATGGACAGAGAGAATAGCAGAGTCCATGGAAATCTCAAAATAAGAAGCCCATAAATGGGCACTCTCCCGCTATTTATGCTTCACCTCGATACCGCAAGGTACAAGAGGAACAAGATGAGGTGATGAGATGGTAAAAGTAAGTTCCATATCCGTTACAGGACGTCGCAGTCAACACCAGCATTTTTTTTAATTGTTGCTGATGTGATCTCTTGGCAAATTTACGTTCAGTAATTTACCATTGCTTTCTAAACGACTGGCGTCCATATCATTTCGTAAAAAAACCGCTTAAAAAAAGAGACTTTTTCGTCGATCCGTCGACTTTTAAGCCTACAGCTGTGTTTTGAACGTGACTATGCGGGATTGCAAAATGCGTCAGTAACGCCTTCACCGTGGATCCGGCATGGTGAGATGATAAAAAACAGTAACATTAAAAAGTCAAGGATCCTGTTACTCATCTTAAGGTCCCTGGGTATACGGTGCTACACCCATATTTGTACAATCAATGGGCTCTGTGTGGGTGTTGTAGTCAGAATCACACTGTCTGCCTTTACTTCCCAAGAGATATCCAGGTACACACCTGTGGTCGACCTGCAAGCTCAGGTCCATGTTTTGAAATTGAAATCAGTCAGTTGAATATTGGAAACCACCAATTGAAAATGTGAATCCACCAATTGAAGATTTGAATCCACCAATTTGAAGATTTGAATCCGTCCATCCATCGTGTGCCAAGCCCACAAGCGTGAGCGGTCATGTTTTGCCATCTCACTCCATCACCAGAGTCGTGGATCAGCTCCGTGTTTGTCTCGACCATGCCACGTGGCCAAGCCATCCAGGATTTTACTTCTTTGTCTTCCCCTTGGTCGCCAGTTACCACCAAGTTCTCTAATTAATTTCTCATTACGTGCCAAAAAAATTTTGACTGTCTACGTCTAATGTCTCTAATCAGTTTACGATCTTCAATTGTTTCTTGAAGGACTTGTTCATTGGTTTTTCTGTCTGTCCATGGTATTCTTTGCAATTTCCTCAGAAACCACATTTCCACAACCATCAGATGTTTTTCAGCTTATCTGCTCATTGTCCACGCTTCACATCCATATAGAAGTACAGGTTCTATGCAGAACTTCAACACTCTTATGCTCGTTTCAATTGATATCTTTTTATTGGTCAGCATGGTATGTGTAAGCTGTTTGAGTGTTACTTTCACATCTGCTTCTAATAACTGATGATCTGTATCACAGTCTGCACTTCCTTGGGTTTTTGTCAATGTTATGCTTGATCTCCATCGTCTTTGTATTAAAATACAAGAGAGTACAGGAGGGCATAATACTGGAGAACAAGAGAGTACAGGAGGGCATAATACTGGAGAACAAGAGGAAGCAGCAACACAAGGACAACATTTATTTTTAAAACAAAGCATAGACAGAGCTATAAAGACAGACACAAGTGGGATTATAGAAAGCGAAGACAAGTATGGAATGGAGAGATGTGGAAACTTCACAATCAGCCACAGATTGGACATAATTGATGATGATGATGTTTATTGACAGCATGGCTTTCATATGGCTGGAATCATGAACTATACCAACATTTGTGTACTACGTGATTCAATGCGCACGATCCGAAAATTCTAAGTGAGTTCTGTACTTAGTGAACTGAATCACTGCGAAGGTCAAAAGAGTCACCGTCATCTTTCTTCCAGGACATGCAGGAGATGAGGGAAATGAACGAGCTGATAAACTTGCTGATTCTGCACCCCCCTGCAGATGGCCAGCCCATGGATCATGCCGATATTATTAGTGCCCTTAGACATGTGGAGAGTGAAAGACTTTGACACCAGTGAATCCAAAAAGTTTTACAGAATGAGAAACTCAGACGTAAGAATTGGCAAAGTCAGACACAAGAGGAACATCATTAGAACGAGGGGGCGCATCAGCCAACACAGAACTGGTACTATCAGCCGCCGGACGCTTATGCATATATTCGTGGGGGGGGGGAGAGAGGATTTGAGCACCTATGGACTTGTCCGGAGTGCAAGGATGATACCCCAACAGATAACACATTTACAGCATTCTATCTTCATATTTAAGCAGGTACAATGAACAAGAAGTTGTAGGAGAAAGAGTAAACAGACTGGAAACAGAAGAAGAAGAAACAAAAAACTTGAAAGTTTTCAGTGATAATCTGTGGAGATTCTTTTATTCATTTCTCTTGGGATTTAAAATCATCATGTTAATTGTTTAAAATACAAAAATCACTATGTTAAATGAACAACTCAAACAAAAACCATACATGTTTTAGGGAAACTCTTAAAAGGGATTTATAAAACCCAACAGCTGAATGTATTGCTAAAATGGACCTCCTCATAACTGTACCCCGTATATAACCATCGGTGTATGCTTCCAGTCGTCCCGCAACGTGTGCTCAAAGAGGGCGGCGCGGTTCTGGTTGTCCACGCGTTTCACCCAGTGCTTGTACATGCCGAACGCACATGTGTCGATGATCTTGCGCATGAGTTTGATGCCGTAAGGGTTGTTACGCACCATGTCCATGGAGATAGGAGGGGGCTGTTTGGAGTAGAAGTTCAGCCTCAGATAAAACATCACACATGCCGCAGCCGCCTGGGGAAAAGACACAAATAAACACACACATTATTATTCACTTGATTCATCCAAAAGTAATGGCAAACTACTGAATGTATACTTGCCAAGAAATCACAAACAGCAACAAACTGCTTGGGTTGACTGTGATGTCCTGCAAAGGATATACAATCGACTTTAACTCATCTGAACTTTTATTTATTTATGTATGTTTTCTTTTTATTCTCTCTGAACTCGAGCATCGTCCATACACATGCTGCTGCTACTACTACTACTAACTGCTGCTGCAACTACTAACTCCTGTTGCTGCTACTGCTACTAATTACTTACTGCTGATGCTGCTACAGCAGCAGCAGTGGAAGTAGTAGTAGCAGCAGCAGCAACAGTAGTAGCAGCAGTGGTAGTAGTAGTAGCAGTGGTATAGCAGTGGTAGTAGTAGTAGCAGTGGTAGTAGTAGCAGCAGTGGTATAGCAGTGGTAGTAGTAGTAGCAGTGGTATAGCAGTGGTAGTAGTAGTAGCAGTGGTAGTAGTAGTAGCAGTGGTGATAGTAGTAGCAATGGCAGCAGCAGTGGCAGTAGTAGTAGCAGCAGCAGTAGCTACTATTACCACTGCTGCTACTGATACTACTACTACCACTGCTGCTACTGATACTACTACTACCACTGCTGCTACTACTACTACTATCAGTGCAGTAAGTGCATTGGACTGGTGTTTTGCATGTGGATTAGCTTTCCCTATCAGGCAAACTCACTCCGACTTATGAGGCACTTGTAATTTACATCCCCAGCTCAAGGAACAGAAGTCAAGATTTAAATCCAACTGACCAGTGCGTGGAATGAAGCTACTACATTGTGATCAGAAGAGACATTTTAAACGTGTTGAATCTCTCGGCCACTACAACCTCCCGTCATCTTAACTGTTAATATGAACTTTCTACAAGCCAAGCAGCAATGCAAATGAGCACCATCAGTTTTACCCAGCAGACTTACAAATAAGCAGCATGCATATTAGTTAACTTGATGATAAGCAGCTCAGCACATTAAGATGATGGTACTTTCAGTTAACTTGATGTGTAAGCTGACCTGTCAGCTAACTTGATGCTAAGTAGAGCTATCAGTTAACTTGATGGTAAGTGGAGCTATCAGTTAACCTGATGCTAAGCAATGCTATCAGTTAACTTGATGCTTAGCAGAGCTATCAGTTAACTTGATGGTAAGCAGTACTATCAGTTAACTTGATGGTAAGCAGTACTATCAGCTAATATGATGATAAGCAGTACAGCAAATTAATATGATGGTAATCAGTACGATCAGTTAGTTTGATGGTAACAAGTACTACCCATTAGCAAGCAGTACCCCACACTTAAATGATGGTTAAGCAGTACTATCAGTTGATAAACTAGGTGGTAATCAGTACTGAATTAACTTTCATAACAGCTCAAGCAGTACTGTATGTTGGTAAGTGGTACTGCATGTTAGTTCAGATTGCAGCTTGTGTGCTGCTTACCCCTAACAGTATGATTATCATTAAGTTAGCTCAATTAAGGATAAGCAGTAATGTTAGTTCACTTGAGGGTAAGCAACAATGTTAGCTCACTGTAAGGGTAAGCAGTAATGTTAGGTTACTGTGTGGGTAAGCAGTAATGTTAGTTCACCTGTGGGCAAGCAGTAATGTTAGTTCACTGTGAGGGTAAGCAGTAATGTTAGTTCACTGTGAGGGTAAGCAATAATGTTAGTTCACTGTGAGGGTAAGCAGTAATGTTAGTTCACTGTGAGGGTAAGCAATAATGTTAGTTTACTGTGAGGGTAAGCAGTAATGTTAGTTCACTGTAAAAGTAAGCAGTAATGTTAATTCACTGTGAGGGTAAGCAGTAATATTAGTTTACTGTGAGGGTAAGAAGTAACTTTAGTTCACTGTAAAAGCAAGCAATAATATCGGTTTACTGTGAGGGTAAGCAGTAATGTCAGTTCACTATGAGGGTAAGCAGTGTTAGTTCACTTGTGGGTAAGCCTTAATGTTAGTTCACTGTGAGGGTAAGCAGTAATGTTAGTACACTTAAGAGCAAGCAGTAATGTTAGCTCACTGTGAGAGTAAGCAGTAATGTCAGTTCACCTGAGGGTAACAAATGTTAGTTCACTAGGAGGTGGTTGTTGTAACTGTAGAACTAACCCAGTCATTTTGGTTGCACACTCTTATATGACATGAAGTTGGGGAGTGGTGATAACATTGTTTCCATCGTTTTATCTTCTAATGTTGTCAAATTTTCTAATTTCATGTTTTTATTTAGATCTGTTTGTGTAGTTCCCAAGAAAGATTATTATAATCCAAACATTGATTCGTTGTATTGTAGTATAACTTAGTTTTATTTAATTTTGTTTATATCAGAATAATGACTTGTTCTGGTCTGTCCATAATGTGGTGGTCATCTTGAGCAAGTTTTGGTGGTTTTCTGATGGATTTGATCATTCTTTTCTTTTGGTGATATGTAACAGGAACATCAAGTTGTTCTTCTATTGATGTATCAAATCATGTGCTGACTCCCTTCCGTGCCATGACACAAGTTGTCAAGAACTTTCCTTCTACCTTCCTTTATCTCTCCATAAATCTTTCCAGTCATCACAATATGCTCTAGTTCTCTGTGACATGGCTATTGGCAAATAAGAGGTGCCATGCACAACCTCTATTATTTTGTTATAAATTTCACATCATGAATCGAACAAGATCTCTGTGAGTGATACATTGTCTTTCTACCTATGTCTCTTTCAAACCGTTTATTTGTCTGTCAGAGGAATTGTCAGCATTCTTTTGCCAAAGCACATCTGTGAAGCCTCCAGGTTGCGACAAGTTTGAATCTCCGTCGGGGCAGATGTAAAAAAAAAAAATTGACATAGCAGCTCAACCCAGCCTAAAATGGGTGTCGGAAGTCAGCATGGCCGAATGGATAAGAACTCTTGCTCTTAAACTTCCTGTTTGCTGATGGTGATGAAGCGGGTTCAACCACTACACCGATCAGCTGGATTAAAATGTTGAATCTGTGTCCTTGACTTGGGGACGTAAATTACAAGTACCTCAGAAGTCGGAGTGGGTTCGCCTGATAGCGAGTGAAAGCTAGCCTAGGCTACGCGCAAAAATCAGTTAAGTGTGGACTATGTTTGAGTTAAAAGCGAGCAACACAAAGGGTGCCTGGACTTGTCTTGGGAAGTAGAGGCAGCTGGCAAGATACTGACCACATCATTGCCTGGTCTATTCACAAAATGGAGCTAACATCACATACAGTGCAGACCTGGTCAGGCAATCTCACCTGGGACCCAAGAAATAGTTAGTCGCCGTTCCAACTTTACCGCAATGGGCCGCCCCCCAGTATGCTCCATTCCTGTGCCAGTGAATATCACATGAAATGCTCCTTACTGCCCCATGTCAAAAGTGGAATTGACAGAAGTATCGACAAACGAAAAGCCAGCACAGGTACGCGGTGTATAATGCTGCCGCCAGAATGCCAACACAAAAGTCCTCCATGGTAAATACAGTTTATCATCGATGGAAGCGGCAGTCACTAGAAAGCCAGCAGCCACACATTACTGCATTAAAAGTCGAGAGGATCAACTTCATTGCCCCAGGATTGATCCCATATGGCTTGGTCTCTTTCAGCAGGGTGGCCCGCTGAAAGCATCGCACAGTAGCTCCAGCTATGACCCCTAGGAGTCTCCAAGAAAAATGCACTTGTGAACCAAAAAGGCAATCCAGTCAATTCCAAGCGACAGGCAGACCACCATTGTTCTGAACTTGTAGTTCATGCAACAACAACCACGGACAGATGTAAAAACATTCCAAATGAAATTGACAGCTCACAGTGCCACTCCACGCACTCAACTCAGTAGCAGGGTGATGGAACCATGCACTACCAGTCCAACATGAGGAAAATGCAATTACAATCCGTAGCCAGAAGCATAAACACTCCAGAGGCTGAACGGTTTAAATTCCTATCCGCCATGTTGGGGACCGGAAGTCCTTAGTTCTTATCAGAAATTCCTCTTATAAGAGACAAGAGATAAAGAAGAAAAACATTGCCAGGGATAAACAAATTGTTCTTCACAACAGAAACTCGCCACATCCGAGATTGCCTTAAGTGGTTTGCATTGTACCTCAATACACCCCAAGACACAGACACGGATATTTTACTCGTTGCTTTTACTTTAAACTTTATAAGGTTATGTACTGTGAAAGTTACTTACTAGTAAACTTAATACAACTGGAACTATGTTATGATACCAAAAAAGACAGCAAACATTAGGCCTTCACCTAACCTAGGTCATGATATAATAAAATGGGTTAACCAGTGCCTTCCATATTAACTTTACTTTAGGTCGTCACACAAACTAGGTCAGGACATAATAAAGTGAGTTAACCAGTGCCCTCCTTATTACTTTACTTTAGGTCTTCACACAAACTAGGTCCGGACATAATAAAGTGAGTTAACCAGTTGCCTTTCTCTTTAACTGATTCACTGCCATGGGATGATCTATCATTTGAATTGAACTACCCGAAACTGCTGTGGTACTATTTATCATATGAATGTTAACAGTGCATTATTTGTTTCATGTCCCAAATCTTCCGCAATTTTAGTGCCTGGTAAATAAAAGTTACACTGGATGAAGACCTTTATTACCAAAATATTGGAAACGAAGAGTGAAGTCTCTCAAAACTGAACAGAAATATCTTCTTAAATTGTGTTAATTTTCTGATTGTAGAACTAGTTCTCGACTCGTCTATTTATATCAGATTATCGTTTTAAACAATTTTAGTTGATAGTTATTTTGATTTAAAGGACTTTGTAAAAGATTCTAAAGCTGATAACACATGCAGTAATGTGGTTATTAAGTTAGATTATTTAGCAGGTGCTCATATGGAAAACAATACTAACAGTGAAAGTTTATCATCATATGTTGAATTATTCTTGCTTTAATGGGCCACACTTGAGCCCCTAAGTTTGCTTTGCCTATCACAAATAAGCTGAGCAGTTTTTAAATAATTATAACTAAATATAAAATAGTGTATATATTGGTTTTAATTCTAATGAATACAAATCTACCTCATGTTTTCTTGACTTTTTCAATTTTGTATGAAAATGATGTGCTTTAAAATATGTTATAATTGTGTTTTGATGTTGTTAAGGAGCAGTTTTGTGATATTGGTGAAAAAAAAAGTGATGTGTTTATCATTATTCAGTAAATTGAATTGGATTATCATCAAATAAAGAGAAGTAGTTTGATAAGTGAAAATTTTAAATAATTGCAACCCGTTTCTTATAAATATATGTTACAAAATCTAACATTATTATTATTATATTTTTAATCTCTTCCAAAAGTATCAATACAGAAGTGTTCCTTATGTAATCTCCTTTAATTTGATATATAATACAATATATTGGCTACTATTTTAACCATTTTTCTATCATTACTATGACACACCTCCCAATTTCTGCCATCAATTTTTGTTTGATCCAAAACCACTTTTTGTTTGGCTCTGAATCAGTTTACTTTAGAGCTTCATACAAACTAGGTCATAATATAATAAGGTGGGTTAACCAGTGCCTTCCTCCTTAAGTTTACTTCCACAAACATTTTAACATTTGATCCATTATCCATTTACTTTCATCTCATCTTGTTCCTCTTTTACCTTGTGGTGTCAAGGCAAAGCATAAACAGTGGGAGAGTGCACATTTACTTTCACACAAACTTAATGAGACAGTTTCACATACAGAAGATCTTAATAATGAGACAGTTTCACATACAGAAGATCTTAATTTCTCATAAAAGACTTCTCACCTTGAACTTTCTCCGCGCCTGGAACTTTTTCTCTTCAGTAACCTGTAGACAGCCAACAGAACAAACGTGTCAATAGATATACTTATCAGCGGAGATAAATTACAGGAAATGAGAAGTGTTGAAAGGGTCTAGTCACAGCTGACAGGCGACGGAAATGTGATGACAGAAGCTAAAATACGGAAATGTGACGACAGAAGTTAAAATACAGAAATGTGACGACAGAAGTTAAACTACAGAAATGGAAATGTGATGTTAGTTGGATATCCCTTTACAGGACGTTGCTGTCAACTCCAGGATTTTTTGGCTGTTCATGATTTCTTTGCCATTGCTTTCTTAGCGGCCGACACTCATACCATTTTATAAAAACCAATGCAAGGCGGTTTGCTGCCAAATTGCCCGCAGCTGTGTTTTGGATGCGGTATGAGAGATTGCGAACTGTATCCGTAACTCCTTTGCCACAGAGCAGATGAAGGATCAGGAGACTTTGCGATGAGAGTGATGTTGTGCATTCAATCAACCAATGTCCATTCTCAATCAATCAACCAACCAATCAATCATCAATTCTCAATCAATCAACCAACCAATCACCCATTCTTAATCAACCACCCAATCACCAATTCTCAATCAATCAACCAATCACCCATTCTCAATCAACCAACCAATCACCCATTCTCAGTCAACCAACCAATCACCAATTCTCAATTAACCAACCAATCACCCATTCTCAATTAACCAACCAATCACCAATTCTCAATCAATCAACCAATCACCCATTCTCAATTAACCAACCAATCACCCATTCTCAATCAACCAAATAACCTATTGCCCATTCTCAATTAACAAAACACCCAATCAGCCACTATAGAATCAATTCAATAACAGTAATGACCAAACCAAAGCAAAACATTAAACAAAATAGTATTCAAAAGAGCATTTGAAAAACAAATAAAATCTGAAAGCTAACAGAAAAATGTTCAAGAACTTAAACGCAATATGAACACCAACTAAGTTTCTACAACCTGAATGAACCATCTTGCATGTTGTATACAACTTCTCCATAAGCTGTCAGTAATATGTGTTCCATTATCACCTTAAAAATATATTGACCAATACTTGTTCACATGCTTCACTGTATTATTTGTTTTTATAATCAATTAAAGGAAGAACAGAAAATTGTAAAGATCAGTTCTACAAAAAGACAGTCACAAATAACAGTCAGAACATCATAGCTAAAAAGTCTTCATTTGCAAACAAGACCTGACACTCAGATACTAAAATAACCATATTCACATACAATGAAGAGTATTCTTCTCTATTTACTTCTTCTTCCACCATTTATTCCCCAAGGGGTATAGACCCTGAACCACCTCACTCTAAACCCTTCTATCTGTAGCTATCCCATGCAGCTCTGCCACCACCTCACTCTAAACCCTTCTATCTGTAGCTATCCCATGCAGCTCTGCCCATCTACTCCAAACCCTTCTATCTGTAGCTATCCCATGCAGCTCTGCCCATCTACTCCAAACCCTTCTATCTGTAGCTATCCCATGCAGCTCTGCCCATCTACTCCAAACCCTTCTATCTGTAGCTATCCCATGCAGCTCTGCCACCACCTCACTCCAAACCCTTCTATCTGTAGCTATCCCATGCAGCTCTGCCCATCTACTCCAAACCCTTCTATCTGTAGCTATCCCATGCAGCTCTGCCCATCTACTCCAAACCCTTCTATCTGTAGCTATCCCATGCAGCTCTGCCCATCTACTCCAAACCCTTCTATCTGTAGCTATCCCATGCAGCTCTGCCCATCTACTCCAAACCCTTCTATCTGTAGCTATCCCATGCAGCTCTGCCACCACCTCACTCCAAACCCTTCTATCTGTAGCTATCCCATGCAGCTCTGCCCATCTACTCCAAACCCTTCTATCTGTAGCTATCCCATGCAGCTCTGCCCATCTACTCCAAACCCTTCTATCTGTAGCTATCCCATGCAGCTCTGCCCATCTACTCCAAACCCTTCTATCTGTAGCTATCCCATGCAGCTCTGCCCATCTACTCCAAACCCTTCTATCTGTAGCTATCCCATGCAGCTCTGCCCATCTACTCCAAACCCTTCTATCTGTAGCTATCCCATGCAGCTCTGCCCATCTACTCCAAACCCTTCTATCTGTAGCTATCCCATGCAGCTCTGCCCATCTACTCCAAACCCTTCTATCTGTAGCTGTCCCATGCAGCTCTGCCCATCTACTCCAAACCCTTCTATCTGTAGCTGTCCCATGCAGCTCTGCCCATCTACTCCAAACCCTTCTATCTGTAGCTGTCCCATGCAGCTCTGCCCATCTACTCCAAACCCTTCTATCTGTAGCTGTCCCATGCAGCTCTGCCCATCTACTCCAAACCCTTCTATCTGTAGCTGTCCCATGCAGCTCTGCCCATCTACTCCAAACCCTTCTATCTGTAGCTGTCCCATGCAGCTCTGCCCATCTACTCTCAAACCCTTCTATCTGCTAGCTATCCCATGCAGCTCTGCCCATCTCCAGCCCATATTATTCATTTCTGTATCCCTTCTCATCTCCATGTGTTTCTAGGTCTTCCTCTATTTCTTCTGCTGTGTATTCCAGACAAAGGCATTTCTAGTTATTCTATTCTCAGGTTTTCTCAAGGTATGTCCTATCGAGCCCCAGCAGCTTCTCTTCACTTCTCGGTTCACTGGGTTTACAAAAGTGTATGGGTTGATGAGGAACTGCCATACCCTTCTGCTATATCCGACTTTACTATTCATCACCATGTGCCATGTCGATAAGCATGGGCGGCCATGTTTTTTTCACCATCTCACAAGATTACCAAAGTCGTGGATCAGCTCTGTGTTCTGTTTTGACTATATGAATGAACGAATGAACAATCTTTATTTTCAAAGGGTTACGAATTGGGCACGCAGGCCCGTCTGACATTCTGCCCTTCTTCTCTAATTCCTCTCACATTATTTCATTACCACATGGTCAAGCCATCCAGATATTTACTTCTCTGCCTTCTCCTTGTTCTTTCCCCCTCAATCATACCAGTTGTCACCAAGTTCTCCAAATTATTTCTTCTCATAACGTGTCAAAAAAATTGTGCCTGTCTACGTTTAATTTCTCTAATCAATTTACAGTTTTCATTTGTTTCTTGCAGGACTTGCTCATACTATTTACTATTCAGGTATTCATATATACCCAAACACTTTCTTTGCAATTTCTTTTAAAATTCCATATCCTTGAGACGTTGCAACCACATCCGGCTTCTAATGGCTGTTGGTGATTTACTAGGTAATTTGACACTCAGCAGTTTGCAGTCTCCTAATCTGATGAAATAAGAAGACGACTAGATCTGAAACCAGTCATGCACTTCATTACAGAATAACAGATTAAATGGTTTGGCTACTTCACAAGAATGCCCTGGTGTCATCTGCCACATTGAAGAAGTATAATGGAATTAGGAGCAAAGGGAAGAGTGTGAAAAAGATAGCGTGATGGTATCAAGAACAACCTTAGGGAATTGATTACCAACTTACAAACAGCATTAGATTGTGCATAACAGATCTTTACATCTCCCCCCCCCCCCCCCCCAATACTTAACTGTGGTAAATAGAGGAAGAGAAGAATAAGAAGTTTGACATTGTTTTCTGAATTAAAGTTAACTTTTAAGTCTGATTGACTGGCACAATTCAGGTATGAGGCCGCTTAGTGACAAGTTATCCAGCCTAGCGACAAGCCATACAAGTTAGAAGTCACACAAGTTAGAGATATTAAACATCAGACGCAAGCAGACACATGAGGGATATATTTACAAGTACTTTATATCACCTGAACAGTGTCAACGATACATCCAGTATTTATAGTTCAAGTGTATTTCACAAACAGAAGTGTGAGGACGTGCATGTGTAAATGAGGATCAATTAAGAGATAGAAAGTATGGTATAGAATTAATCGACTGCTAGAAACACTGAACTGCCATGATGCACTCACCTGACTGTGAAAGAAGGGATGTTTCAAGGCATCCTTGGCCGTCAGTCTGTCCTTGGGGTTGACCAGCAGCAGCTTCTGAATCTACAGGGAAGGCAACAGGGAAAAGCCTGATATTTTAGCCGTTCATGAACAAAGCACCATTATGTCAAATGTAATCAATAGCTGGACACAACAAACAAGTGCAGATACCAGCTTTCATCATCATCATTATGTGCTGTGCAGATAAGCATGGGCAGTCATGGTTCCCCATCTCACACGAGCACTAGTCCTGGATCAGGTTTGTGTTCTGATTCTGATTATTAAGCCATCCAACATTCGGTGCCACCCAAAATTTGGCACCACCCAATTCTCGGCACCACCCTACATTTGGCACCACCCAACTTTTGGCGCCACCCAACTGTCGGCTCCACCAATCATTCGACACCACCCAACATTTGGCGCTAACAGAAAGCAGGTAGTCCTTTCTACTGTTATATGCTAGCGCATTAATATCTGACTAAGACCATGCATGACAGTTGAAACCGTTATTAGTATGACTCTTCACTGGCTGTAGAACAAGGGGACAGAGCATGTGTGGGAATGTCCTGAGTGCAGTGATGTCGTTTCTTAGCTCAACTCAACTGTTACCCTGATTATGCCAAGTGGCCAAGCCATCCAGGTATTTATTGCTTTGCCTTCCCCATGCTCTTTTCTAATCAATGCTGCCAGTTGTCGTTCAGTTTTCAAGGTTATTTCTCGCCAGTTTCACAACAAGTAAATAATCTCAATGTCAAATGTAACAAACGTAGGACAAAACAAATAAGTGTTGAGGGCAAGTTTTACAAGAACTGTTACTGGCACCTGGCCAGCTTGACAGGCGATTGTTACATTGTGCCTCAAAATAAAGGTATAATAACTACAACCCATGGTGGTAGCGAATGTGACTGATTAGACCAATTCACGCTGCAAGACAAGGGATAGAGCTATACTTCTCCAAAGCACAAAACATGGGCTGAATTGCAGAGACCATGTCTTGCCTGCCTAGTTTACTCCAAAGGAAATGTAACACTAATACATCTGGAACAAGACAAGCCGCAGAAACTGGTGGATCAGCAAAGCAATACTCTAACTGTCTGCCTGTTGGAGCTATGATCCTAGACCAATTGCCGACCAAGGCTTATGGCCTCGTCTGCCCTGCCATGACACTGAATCTTTAGGTTGCATTTCCTTGCACTATGATAAAGCCTGTATCCCCCCAATTGCACTCCTCCACCCGAAGCCACTGGCACAATGAGGGGTATCAAATTTGGTGAGCACCGCCCAACATTCAGTGCTAACTGAAAACAGATAGTACCATCTACTGTTATTTGGTGACTCAGTCATATCTGACTATGACCTGACAGACATTTGCAAGAACATAATCATAAATAATGTTGCAGCAATAAACCTTCATTAGAAAACAACAGCAGCAGACACAGTCAAAGAGGATGCCACAATAACTACATTAAGGGTTAATAAACATGTACAATAACGTAATTCACTGCACTACTTCTTGTATCTCACATTTCTGTTTCACTGTAGATTGTATTTTATATTTCTGTTTCACAGTCGATTTTATCTGACTTTCATGGTTTACTGCAGGTTTTATCTTACTTTCATGTTTCACTGCAGATTTTATCTGACTTTCATGGTTTACTGCATATTTTATCTGACTTTCATGGTTTACTGCAGATTTTATCTGACTTTCATGGTTTATTGCAGATTTGATCTTACATTCCTATTTCAAAGCAGATTTTATCTCACATTTCTGATTCACAGAAAAATGTTATCTCATATTTATGATTCATAGAAAATCTTATCTAAAATTTCTGATTCACGGAAGATTTTATCTCACATCTCTGATTCACGGAAGATTTTATCTCACATCTCTGATTTATGGAAGATTTTATCTCACATTTCTAATTCACGGAAGAATTTATCTCACATTTCTGATTCATAGAAGATTTTATCTCACATTTCTGATTTAAGGAAGATTTTATCTCACATTTCTGACTCATGGAAGATTTTATCTCACATTTCTGATTCACAGAAGATTTTATCTCACATCTCTGATTTACGGAAGATTTTATCTCACATTTCTGATTCACGGAAGATTTTATCTCACATTTCTGATTCATGGAAGATTTTATCTCACATTTCTGATTCACGGAAGATTTTATCTCACATTTCTGCTACACTGCTTTTTTCATTTCTCCTTCTAGTTTCATGGTAAATTTTATCTCCCCTTTCTAGTTTACAGTAGATTGGTTCATTAGGGGTGTATAGCTGGGCATGCACCAAAGCACACTTGTTTCTGCAGTGAGGCGCTACCGCCATCTGGAGGTGACATGTTCAAATCCTGTAACTATAGCTTTCTATTTTTATGTTGTCTAGTGCATCTTCTAGTCTCTACTCCTTTCTTCTACATCTATGAGCGCCAAACAATACATGTTTGTTTATTTATGAACTGAATTCACATGAGAACTCCACCTAAGATCACTGGTTGATATGAGAAATGTTTTCAAATGTACTGGAAAGTTTTCACATTTACTGGTTCATTGGAAACTTTAATTTCAGATTCCTAATTTGCTGGAAATATGTCAATTCATCAGACACAATTACAGTTCTCTGGATCATGAACAATTTTCTGTCTCATTTTACCAAAGAGACAAGAACAAGACATTTTACCAAAGAGGCAACAAGAAGACTTATTTAACCAAAGAGGCAACAACAAGACTCATTTAACCAAAGAGGCAACAACAAGACTCATTTTCCCAAAGAGGCAACAACAAGACATTTTCCCAAAGAGGCAACAAGAAGACTTATTTAACCAAAGAGGCAGCAAAAAGACTCATTTTCCCAAAGAGGCAACAACAAGACACATTTTCCCAAAGAGATAACAACAAGACATTTTACCAAAGAGGCAACAAGAAGACTTATTTAACCAAAGAGGCAACAACAAGACATTTTACCAAAGAGGCAACAACAAGACATTTTACCAAAGAGGCAACAAGAAACTCATTTAACCAAAGAGGCAACAACAAGACTCATTTTCCCAAAGAGGCAACAACAAGCATTTTACCAAAGGGGCAACAAGAAGACTCATTTAACCAAAGAGGCAACAACAAGACTCATTTTACCAAAGAGGCAACAAGAAGACTCATTTTCCCAAAGAGGCAACAACAAGACATTTTACCAAAGAGGCAACAAACAAGGCTCATTTAATCAAAGAGGTATAACAACAAAACATTTTACCAAAGAGGCAACAACAAGAAAAGAAACACAGATGTACTCACCAAGTTTTTGGGTGCCTCTGTAATGTCATCCCACTCTGGACTGTTGAACGTGTAGTCAGCATTCATGATTGCCCGCAACATCATCATTTGCCGTCGGTTCCAGAACGGAGGCGCTCCACACAACCTGTCACACAAAAATATATCATCAATATTATCATTTGCCGTCGGTTCCAGAACGGAGGCGCTCCACATTATCTGTCACATACACATATATCATTAATATCAGAGGTAAGTCGAATTAATAACAGCGCTGTTGTTAAACATCCGGTGTGCTGATGCAGAGGTAGCGGGTTCAACCCCTACACAGGACAGTTGGACTAAAATGTTGATTTCTTGCCCTCAACTTGGAGGATGTAAATTACAAGTACCTCTGAAGCCGGAGTGGGTTTATCTTATTGACTTATTTAGTCTTTCATATTATACCATGGGATGTAGAAGATGTCTTAATGACTTATTTAGTCTTTCATATTGTACCCTGGTGGGTAGAGATTTCTTGATTTATTTAATCTTTCATATTGTACCATGGTGGGTAGAGATGTCTTCTTGACTTATTTAGTCTTTCATATTGTACCCTGGTGGGGAGAGATGTCTTAATGACTTATTTAGTCTTTCATATTGTACCCTGGTGGGTAGAGATGTCTTCTTGACTTATTTAGTCTTTCATATTGTACCCTGGTGGGTAGAGATGTCTTCTTGACTTATTTAATCTTTCATATTGTACCCTGGTGGGTAGAGATGTCTTCTTGACTTATTTAATCTTTCATATTGTACCATGGTGGGTAGAGATGCCTTGACTTATTTATTATTTAATCTTTCATATTGTACCCTGGTGGGTAGAGATGTCTTCTTGACTTATTTAATCTTTCATATTGTACCATGGTGGGTAGAGATGTCTTCTTGACTTATTTAATCTTTCATATTGTACCCTGGTGGGTAGTGTTGTCTTCTTGACTTATTTAGTCTTTCATATTGTACCCTGGTGGGTAGAGATGTCTTCTTGACTTATTTAGTCTTTCATATTGTACCATGGTGGGTAGAGATGTCTTCTTGACTTATTTAGTCTTTCATATTGTACCCTGGTGGGTAGAGATGTCTTCTTGACTTATTTAGTCTTTCATATTGTACCCTGGTGGGTAGAGATGTCTTCTTGACTTATTTAGTCTTTCATATTGTACCATGGTGGGTAGAGATGTCTTCTTGACTTATTTAGTCTTTCATATTGTACCCTGGTGGGTAGAGATGTCTTCTTGACTTATTTAGTCTTTCATATTGTACCCTGGTGGGTAGTGTTGTCTTCTTGACTTATTTAGTCTTTCATATTGTACCCTGGTGGGTAGTGTTGTCTTCTTGACTTATTTAGTCTTTCATATTGTACCCTGGTGGGTAGAGATGTCTTCTTGACTTATTTAATCTTTCATATTGTACCCTGGTGGGTAGAGATGTCTTCTTGACTTATTTAGTCTTTCATATTGTACCCTGGTGGGTAGAGATTTCTTGACTTATTTAGTCTTTCATATTGTACCCTGGTGAATAGAGATGTCTTCTTGACTTATTTAGTCTTTCATATTGTACCCTGGTGAATAGAGATGTCTTCTTGAGTTATTTAGTCTTTCATATTGTACCCTGGTGGGTAGTGTTGTCTTCTTGACTTATTTAGTCTTTCATATTGTACCCTGGTGGGTAGAGATGTCTTCTTGACTTATTTAATCTTTCATATTGTACCCTGGTGGGTAGAGATGCCTTCTTGACTTATTTAATCTTTCATATTGTACCCTGGTGGGTAGAGATGTCTTCTTGACTTATTTAGTCTTTCATATTGTACCCTGGTGGGTAGAGATGTCTTCTTGAGTTATTTAATCTTTCATATTGTACCATGGTGGGTAGAGATGTCTTCTTGACTTATTTAGTCTTTCATATTGTACCCTGGTGGGTAGAGATGTCTTCTTGAGTTATTTAGTCTTTCATATTGTACCCTGGGTGGTAGAGATGTCTTCTTGAGTTATTTAATCTTTCATATTGTACCCCTGGTGGGTAGAGATGTCCTTCTTGACTTATTTAATCTTTCATATTGTACCCTGGTGGGTAGAGATGTCTTCTTGACTTATTTAGTCTTTCATATTGTACCATGGTGGGTAGAGATGTCTTCTTGACTTATTTAGTCTTTCATATTGTACCCTGGTGGGTAGAGATGTCTTCTTGAGTTATTTAATCTTTCATATTGTACCATGGTGGGTAGAGATGTCTTCTTGACTTATTTAGTCTTTCATATTGTACCTGGTGGGTAGAGATGTCTTCTTGAGTTATTTAATCTTTCATATTGTACCATGGTGGGTAGAGATGTCTTCTTGACTTATTTAATCTTTCATATTGTACCCTGGTGGGTAGAGATGTCTTCTTGAGTTATTTAGTCTTTCATATTGTACCCTGGTGGGTAGAGATGTCTTCTTGAGTTATTTAGTCTTTCATATTGTACCATGGTGGGTAGAGATGTCTTCTTGAGTTATTTAATCTTTATATTGTACCTGGTGGGTAGAGATGTCTTCTTGACTTATTTAGTCTTTCATATTGTACCATGGTGGGTAGAGATGTCTTCTTGACTTATTTAGTCTTTCATATTGTACCATGGTGGGTAGAGATGTCTTCTTGAGTTATTTAATCTTTCATATTGTACCATGGTGGGTAGAGATGTCTTCTTGACTTATTTAGTCTTTCATATTGTACCATGGTGGGTAGAGATGTCTTCTTGACTTATTTAGTCTTTCATATTGTACCATGGTGGGTAGAGATGTCTTCTTGAGTTATTTAATCTTTCATATTGTACCCTGGTGGGTAGAGATGTCTTCTTGACTTATTTAATCTTTCATATTGTACCCTGGTGGGTAGAGATGTCTTCTTGACTTATTTAGTCTTTCATATTGTACCCTGGTGGGTAGAGATGTCTTCTTGACTTATTTAGTCTTTCATATTGTACCCTGGTGGGTAGAGATGTCTTCTTGACTTATTTAGTCTTTCATATTGTACCCTGGTGGGTAGAGATGTCTTCTTGAGTTATTTAGTCTTTCATATTGTACCCTGGTGGGTAGAGATGTCTTCTTGACTTATTTAGTCTTTCATATTGTACCCTGGTGGGTAGAGATGTCTTCTTGACTTATTTAATCTTTCATATTGTACCCTGGTGGGTAGAGATGTCTTCTTGACTTATTTAGTCTTTCATATTGTACCCTGGTGGGTAGAGATGTCTTCTTGACTTATTTAGTCTTTCATATTGTACCCTGGTGGGTAGAGATGTCTTCTTGACTTATTTAGTCTTTCATATTGTACCCTGGTGGGTAGAGATTTCTTGACTTATTTAGTCTTTCATATTGTACCATGGTGGGTAGAGATGTCTTCTTGACTTTATTTAGTCTTTCATATTGTACCATGGTGGGTAGAGATGTCTTCTTGAGCTTATTTAATCTTTCATATTGTACCCTGGTGGGTAGAGATGTCTTCTTGACTTATTTAGTCTTTCATATTGTACCCTGGTGGGTAGAGATGTCTTCTTGACTTATTTAGATCTTTCATATTGTACCCTGGTGGGTAGAGATGTCTTCTTGACTTATTTAGTCTTTCATATTGTACCCTGGTGGGTAGAGATGTCTTCTTGAGTTATTTAATCTTTCATATTGTACCCTGGTGGGTAGAGATGTCTTCTTGACTTATTTAGTCTTTCATATTGTACCCTGGTGGGTAGAGATGTCTTCTTGACTTATTTAGTCTTTCATATTGTACCATGGTGGGTAGAGATGTCTTCTTGAGCTTATTTAAGTCTTTCATATTGTACCCTGGTGGGTAGAGATGTCTTCTTGAGTTATTAATCTTTCATATTGTACCTGGTGGGTAGAGATGTCTTCTTGACTTATTTAGTCTTTCATATTGTACCCTGGTGGGTAGAGATGTCTTCTTGACTTATTTAGTCTTTCATATTGTACCATGGTGGGTAGAGATGTCTTCTTGACTTATTTAGTCTTTCATATTGTACCATGGTGGGTAGAGATGTCTTCTTGACGTTATTTAGTCTTTCATATTGTACCCTGGTGGGTAGAGATGTCTTCTTGACTTATTTAGTCTTTCATATTGTACCATGGTGGGTAGAGATGTTCTTCTTGACTTATTTAGTCTTTCATATTGTACCATGGTGGGTAGAGATGTCTTCTTGAGTTATTTAGTCTTTCATATTGTACCCTGGTGGGTAGAGATGTCTTCTTGACGTTATTTAAGTCTTTCATATTGTACCATGGTGGGTAGAGATGTCTTCTTGACTTATTTAATCTTTCATATTGTACCATGGTGGGTAGAGATGTCTTCTTGACTTATTTAATCTTTCATATTGTACCATGGTGGGTAGAGATGTCTTCTTGACTTATTTAGTCTTTCATATTGTACCCTGGTGGGTAGAGATGTCTTCTTGACTTATTTAATCTTTCATATTGTACCCTGGTGGGTAGAGATGTCTCTTGACTTATTTAAGTCTTTCATATTGTACCCTGGTGGGTAGAGATGTCTTCTTGACTTATTTAATCTTTCATATTGTACCCTGGTGGGTAGAGATGCCTTCTTGACTTATTTAATCTTTCATATTGTACCATGGTGGGTAGAGATGTCTTCTTGACTTATTTAATCTTTCATATTGTACCATGGTGGGTAGAGATGCCTTGACTTATTTATTATTTAGTCTTTCATATTGTACCATGGTGGGTAGAGATGTCTTCTTGACTTATTTAATCTTTCATATTGTACCATGGTGGGTAGAGATGTCTTCTTGACTTATTTAGTCTTTCATATTGTACCCTGGTGGGTAGAGATGTCTTCTTGACTTATTTAATCTTTCATATTGTACCATGGTGGGTAGAGATGCCTTGACTTATTTATTATTTAGTCTTTCATATTGTACCCTGGTGGGTAGAGATGTCTTCTTGACTTATTTAATCTTTCATATTGTACCCTGGTGGGTAGAGATGCCTTCTTGACTTATTTAGTCTTTCATATTGTACCATGGTGGGTAGAGATGTCTTCTTGAGTTATTTAATCTTTCATATTGTACCATGGTGGGTAGAGATGTCTTCTTGACTTATTTAATCTTTCATATTGTACCCTGGTGGGTAGAGATGCCTTCTTGACTTATTTAATCTTTCATATTGTACCATGGTGGGTAGAGATGTCTTCTTGACTTATTTAATCTTTCATATTGTACCATGGTGGGTAGAGATGCCTTGACTTATTTAGTCTTTCATATTGTACCCTGGTGGGTAGAGATGTCTTCTTGACTTATTTAGTCTTTCATATTGTACCATGGTGGGTAGAGATGTCTTCTTGACTTATTTAATCTTTCATATTGTACCCTGGTGGGTAGAGATGCCTTCTTGACTTATTTAATCTTTCATATTGTACCATGGTGGGTAGAGATGCCTTGACTTATTTAGTCTTTCATATTGTACCCTGGTGGGTAGAGATGTCTTCTTGACTTATTTAGTCTTTCATATTGTACATGGTGGGTAGAGATGTCTTCTTGACTTATTTAATCTTTCATATTGTACCATGGTGGGTAGAGATGTCTTCTTGACTTATTTAGTCTTTCATATTGTACCCTGGTGGGTAGAGATGTCTTCTTGACTTATTTAATCTTTCATATTGTACCATGGTGGGTAGAGATGCCTTGACTTATTTATTATTTAGTCTTTCATATTGTACCCTGGTGGGTAGAGATGTCTTCTTGACTTATTTAATCTTTCATATTGTACCCTGGTGGGTAGAGATGCCTTCTTGACTTATTTAGTCTTTCATATTGTACCATGGTGGGTAGAGATGTCTTCTTGAGTTATTTAATCTTTCATATTGTACCATGGTGGGTAGAGATGTCTTCTTGACTTATTTAATCTTTCATATTGTACCCTGGTGGGTAGAGATGTCTTCTTGACTTATTTAATCTTTCATATTGTACCATGGTGGGTAGAGATGCCTTGACTTATTTAGTCTTTCATATTGTACCCTGGTGGGTAGAGATGTCTTCTTGACTTATTTAGTCTTTCATATTGTACCATGGTGGGTAGAGATGTCTTCTTGACTTATTTAGTCTTTCATATTGTACCCTGGTGGGTAGAGATGCCTTCTTGACTTATTTAATCTTTCATATTGTACCATGGTGGGTAGAGATGCCTTGACTTATTTAGTCTTTCATATTGTACCCTGGTGGGTAAAGATGTCTTCTTGACTTATTTAGTCTTTCATATTGTACCATGGTGGGTAGAGATGTCTTCTTGACTTATTTAGTCTTTCATATTGTACCCTGGTGGGTAGAGATGCCTTCTTGACTTATTTAATCTTTCATATTGTACCATGGTGGGTAGAGATGCCTTGACTTATTTAGTCTTTCATATTGTACCCTGGTGGGTAGAGATGTCTTCTTGACTTATTTAGTCTTTCATATTGTACCATGGTGGGTAGAGATGTCTTCTTGACTTATTTAATCTTTCATATTGTACCATGGTGGGTAGAGATGTCTTCTTGACTTATTTAATCTTTCATATTGTACCATGGTGGGTAGAGATGCCTTGACTTATTTATTATTTAGTCTTTCATATTGTACCCTGGTGGGTAGAGATGTCTTCTTGACTTATTTAATCTTTCATATTGTACCATGGTGGGTAGAGATGCCTTGACTTATTTATTATTTAGTCTTTCATATTGTACCCTGGTGGGTAGAGATGTCTTCTTGACTTATTTAATCTTTCATATTGTACCCTGGTGGGTAGAGATGCCTTCTTGACTTATGTAGTCTTTCATATTGTACCCTGGTGGGTAGAGATGTCTTCTTGAGTTATTTAATCTTTCATATTGTACCATGGTGGGTAGAGATGTCTTCTTGACTTATTTAATCTTTCATATTGTACCATGGTGGGTAGAGATGTCTTCTTGACTTATTTAATCTTTCATATTGTACCATGGTGGGTAGAGATGTCTTCTTGACTTATTTAATCTTTCATATTGTACCATGGTGGGTAGAGATGTCTTCTTGACTTATTTAATCTTTCATATTGTACCATGGTGGGTAGAGATGCCTTGACTTATTTAGTCTTTCATATTGTACCATGGTGGGTAGAGATGTCTTGACTTATTTAGTCTTTCATATTGTACCATGGTGGGTAGAGATGTCTTGACTTATTTAGTCTTTCATATTGTACCATGGTGGGTAGAGATGTCTTGACTTATTTAGTCTTTCATATTGTACCATGGTGGGTAGAGATGCCTTGACTTATTTAGTCTTTCATATTGTACCATGGTGGGTAGAGATGTCTTGACTTATTTAGTCTTTCATATTGTACCATGGTGGGTAGAGATGCCTTGACTTATTTAGTCTTTCATATTGTACCATGGTGGGTAGAGATGCCTTGACTTATTTAGTCTTTCATATTGTACCATGGTGGGTAGAGATGTCTTCTTGACTTATTTAATCTTTCATATTGTACCATGGTGGGTAGAGATGTCTTCTTGACTTATTTAATCTTTCATATTGTACCATGGTGGGTAGAGATGTCTTCTTGACTTATTTAATCTTTCATATTGTACCATGGTGGGTAGAGATGTCTTCTTGACTTATTTAATCTTTCATATTGTACCATGGTGGGTAGAGATGTCTTCTTGACTTATTTAGTCTTTCATATTGTACCATGGTGGGTAGAGATGTCTTCTTGACTTATTTAGTCTTTCATATTGTACCATGGTGGGTAGAGATGTCTTCTTGACTTATTTAGTCTTTCATATTGTACCATGGTGGGTAGAGATGTCTTCTTGACTTATTTAATCTTTCATATTGTACCATGGTGGGTAGAGATGTCTTCTTGACTTATTTAATCTTTCATATTGTACCATGGTGGGTAGAGATGTCTTCTTGACTTATTTAGTCTTTCATATTGTACCCTGGTGGGTAGAGATGTCTTCTTGAGTTATTTAGTCTTTCATATTGTACCCTGGTGGGTAGAGATGTCTTCTTGACTTATTTAGTCTTTCATATTGTACCCTGGTGGGTAGAGATGTCTTCTTGACTTATTTAGTCTTTCATATTGTACCCTGGTGGGTAGAGATGTCTTCTTGACTTATTTAGTCTTTCATATTGTACCCTGGTGGGTAGAGATGTCTTCTTGAGTTATTTAATCTTTCATATTGTACCATGGTGGGTAGAGATGTCTTCTTGACTTATTTAGTCTTTCATATTGTACCCTGGTGGGTAGAGATGTCTTCTTGAGTTATTTAATCTTTCATATTGTACCATGGTGGGTAGAGATGTCTTCTTGACTTATTTAATCTTTCATATTGTACCATGGTGGGTAGAGATGTCTTCTTGACTTATTTAATCTTTCATATTGTACCATGGTGGAAAGAGATGCCTTGACTTATTTATTATTTAGTCTTTCATATTGTACCCTGGTGGGTAGAGATGTCTTCTTGACTTATTTAATCTTTCATATTGTACCATGGTGGGTAGAGATGCCTTGACTTATTTATTATTTAGTCTTTCATATTGTACCCTGGTGGGTAGAGATGTCTTCTTGAGTTATTTAATCTTTCATATTGTACCATGGTGGGTAGAGATGCCTTGACTTATTTATTATTTAATCTTTCATATTGTACCCTGGTGGGTAGAGATGTCTTCTTGACTTATTTAATCTTTCATATTGTACCATGGTGGGTAGAGATGTCTTCTTGACTTATTTAATCTTTCATATTGTACCATGGTGGGTAGAGATGTCTTCTTGACTTATTTAATCTTTCATATTGTACCATGGTGGGTAGAGATGCCTTGACTTATTTATTATTTAGTCTTTCATATTGTACCCTGGTGGGTAGAGATGTCTTCTTGACTTATTTAATCTTTCATATTGTACCATGGTGGGTAGAGATGCCTTGACTTATTTATTATTTAGTCTTTCATATTGTACCCTGGTGGGTAGAGATGTCTTCTTGACTTATTTAATCTTTCATATTGTACCATGGTGGGTAGAGATGCCTTGACTTATTTATTATTTAATCTTTCATATTGTACCCTGGTGGGTAGAGATGCCTTGACTTATTTAGTCTTTCATATTGTACCCTGGTGGGTAGAGATGTCTTCTTGACTTATTTAATCTTTCATATTGTACCCTGGTGGGTAGAGATGTCTTCTTGACTTATTTAGTCTTTCATATTGTACCCTGGTGGGTAGAGATGTCTTCTTGACTTATTTAATCTTTCATATTGTACCATGGTGGGTAGAGATGCCTTGACTTATTTATTATTTAATCTTTCATATTGTACCCTGGTGGGTAGAGATGCCTTGACTTATTTAGTCTTTCATATTGTACCCTGGTGAATAGAGATGTCTTCTTGACTTATTTAGTCTTTCATATTGTACCCTGGTGAATAGAGATGTCTTCTTGAGTTATTTAGTCTTTCATATTGTACCCTGGTGGGTAGAGATGTCTTCTTGACTTATTTAATCTTTCATATTGTACCATGGTGGGTAGAGATGCCTTGACTTATTTATTATTTAGTCTTTCATATTGTACCCTGGTGGGTAGAGATGCCTTGACTTATTTATTATTTAGTCTTTCATATTGTACCCTGGTGGGTAGAGATGTCTTATGCACTTATTTAGTCTTTCATGTTCTACCCTGGGGTGTAGAGATGTCTTACTGATTTATTTAGTCTTTCTTATTCTACCCTTGGGTGTGCAGATAAACACCCCTGTATTATTTGGCACTCACAGAATATAGAAGGATGAGAGACAAGATGACACACTAGACAACATACAAAATTTAAAGCTATAGTTACCAACCAGGATTCCAACCTGTCACCTCCAAATGATGACACCCTAAAGGGTGTCTAGTTGGCCATGCATCAAAGTGCACCTGTTCTTACAGTGAGGCGCCTTCATCATTTGGAGGTGAAAGGTTCGAATCCGAATCAGAAACGACTAAATCAATTACTAATAAACTGCCAATATTCATTACCTGGTGCATGCACAGAATAGAACTAAAAGGTATGGTAGAATAGAACTAAAAGGTATGGTAGAATAGAACTAAGTGGTATGGTAGAATAGAACTAAGTGATATGGTAGAATCACCAATCTAGAGCTAATGGAGGAAAAGGGACAACAGAAAGAAGAACCATGTTATGATTGTGAAGTTCATCATGACAGTGTTAATTTGTTATTTGTTATCATAGCTTGTGATAAATAATTCCCCCAATAGCTAGTATTATTTATACTCACAGTGTGTACATGATGACTCCACAGGCCCACCTGTATCATGGGATGGGGAGGAGACAATTTTAAATTAGAGTTGCCGCGGGATTTGTTAACACAATCAGTGTTGTCATGTGATCTGTTAACACAGTGTTGTCATGTCATCTGTTAACACAGTGTTGTCATGTGATCTGTTAACACAGAGTTTGTCAGGGTCCTGTATGTGGAAGAAGTGATAGCGTGACAGTTAGTCAATAGGCAGTGACCTAAGATGGGTTACAAGCGACCACGGACAGTAGGATACAGTAGGAGACGCCATGGCTTGGCTGACGGGAGGTCAGGCAAGAAGCCCGTGGGGAGACCCATGTGACGGGGGAAGGACGGGGGAGAGAAGGAGGCAGTGTGTGTGAGAGAGCGGACGTATTGAGATTAGGAGGAGCTGAACGATAGAATGATAGTGTTGTGACGGATAGATGCGACGGGCTCTTGTGTGTCTGTATTCGAGGAGTGAACTAGCTGGGATACGTGTGTGACGTAGAAGACTGTGATAGCTAATAGTGAGAAGGGCGACAGTGTGTAAATATCTCCCGTGTGGACAGACCGGGTGTTTGGCCGCCTGTAAGAATGATTGCTCAACCGTAAGCGTGGATTGTGCGGATGTAAAAGGTGTAATGACTAAATGTGTGGCCAGAGTGCTATTATACTTTAGTACTATGTAATAAAGGTTGTACAGGAGGCAGTTCCTGCGAGTTTCTGAGTGCAGTCATTGTTACTGTTGTGTGTGAACTTCCTTAGTGGTATAATTTGCCTGTCCGAGCCCAGCGAGCAAAAGTGAGAGGATAGCCAGGTCTCTGACATGTTGTCATGTGATCTGTTAACACAGTGTTGTCATGTGATCTGTTAACAGTGTTGTCATGTGATCTGTTAACACAGTGTTGTCATGTGATCTGTTAACACAGTGTTGTCATGTGATCTGTAAACACAGTGTTGCCATGTGCTCTGTTAACAGTGTTGCCATGTGATCTTTTAACACAGTGTTGCCATGTGCTATGTTAACAGTGTTGCCATGTGATCTTTTAACACATTGTTTGTCATGTGATCTGTTAACACAGTGTTGTCATGTGATCTGTTAATACAATGTTTTCATGTGATCTGTTAACACAATGTTGTCATGTGATCTGTTAACATGACACAGTGTTGTCATGTGATCTGTCAACACAATGCTGCCATGTGATCTGTTAACATGACAGTGTTGTCATGTGATCTGTTAACACAGTGTTGTCATGTAATCTGTTAACATGACACAGTGCTGTCGTGTGATCTGTTAACACAATCAGTGTTACCATGTGATCTATTAACACAATGTTGTCATGTGATCTGTTAACAGCATCTGAGTTGTCCTGTGATTTGTTAACACAATCAATGTTATCATGTGGTTTGTTAACAGCATCAGAGTTGTCCTGTGATTTGTTAACACAATCAGTGCTGTTGCATCATTTGTTAAGTCAGTGATGTAATTTGTTAACACTGTCTGATGTCATGTGATTTGTTAACACAGTCAGTCATATAATTTGTTAACAGTCAGTTATGTCATGTGATTCGTTAAGTCAGTCGGTCATGGCATGTGATTTGTTAACAGTCTCATATCATGTGATTTGTTAAGTCAGCCAGTCAGTCATGTCATGTGATTTGTTAACACAATCAGTCACATCATTTGTTAACACAAGCTACTTGAAACAAAATATCATGAGTGACAAGCCTAAATGGAAGATTTTCAGTCCACCTCCACCACTACTAGTGCAAAGGCAAAGAAGAGGGAAGAGGAGGAGGAAGAAAAGAAGAAGATAACGAAGGAGAAGATTAGGAGAAGGAAGAGCTGAAAAAGGGGGAGGGTGAGTATGAAAAGAAGAAGAGGACAAGGGAGAAGGAAGATTAGGAGAAGAAAGAAAAAGAAGAGGATGATGAGGAGGAGGATGAGGATGAGGAGAAGGAGGGGGAGGACTAGGAGGAGGGGAGAACAAGGAACTGAAGAAGAAGAAGAAGAAGAAGAAGAAGAAGAAGAAGAAGAAGAAGAAGAAGAAGAAGAAGAAGAAGAAGAAGAAGAAGAAGAAGAAGAAGAAGAAGAAGAAGAAGAACTAGGAGGGGGGGAGAACAAGGAACTGAAGAAGAAGAAGAAGAAGAAGAAGAAGAAGAAGAAGAAGAAGAAGAAGAAGAAGAAGAAGAAGAAGAAGAAGAAGAAGAAGAAGAAGAAGAAGAAGAAGAGGGTAGGAAGTAGAGGGAGGAAGAAGAAGAAGAAGGTAGGAAGTAGAGGGAGGAAGAAGGAAGAAGAGGAGAAGAAGAAGAAATATTACAGAAAGGAGAGAAGAAAAAAAAAAGAAAGCAATAAAAAAGCAGACAAAAAGATCTAGAACAAACAGAAATCAATGCAATGACAATGGGACTAAAGTACAAAGGTCACAGTGATGACAAAAGAAAACAAACGAGACGAGACGAGACTCACATGTCAACCTCCTTGCCATACCCAGACACGTTTTCATACATGGAGTGAGCTAACACTTCTGGTGCCAGGTATCCTGGAGTGCCACACAGCTCTGTTCACAAAATAACATCAGAAAGTTAGAAAGAGCTTAATTAACTACCTCATAATTAAGTTAGTGAAGTCAGAAGAAAACATACCATATTAATAGTGAGAATAATTAGTTAGTTAGTTAGTTGCAGTTCCAACTTCATGACAATGGGTCACCCCATAATACTCCATTCCTGTGCCAGTGAATAACACACAAAATGCTGCTCACATGGTGAGAATAGACAGTATTAAGAGCCTATGTGGATTTAACTGACATGACATCATAGTCGGATATGACTGAGCTACTGTATGACAGTTGATGGTACTAACTCCTTTCTGTTAGTACTGAATTCTGGGCAGCCCTCATCAAAACCTTACATCCCATAATGTGCCAACGGCTTTGGTTGGAGGAGCGCAATTGGGAGGGTACATACAAGCCTTATCCTGGTGCGAGGAAATGCAATCACAAACTCGTATTATTAAAGTGTGGTTTGGTTTACTTCACTTACAAGAGTGCCCCACCTGTCAACTCAAAACATAAACCAACTCACACCCAGACAGTCATGCAAGCCACTGGATCAGTAAAGCAATGCTCTAAACTGTCGAGGTTTTGATCGTAGACCAGTCGCCTACCATGGTTCAGAGCAGGGGTGGGCAAACTTTTTGCGCGTAGGGCCGCATTGACAAATGTAAAGCTTTTGACGGGCCGCCATATATATATATATATATATATATATATATATATCTATATATATATATATATATATATATATATATATATATATATAATAACATGTCCATTTTGTTTACAGCAACCTATCACAATAAGTAATTATTGATTATTTATAGGTAGTTAAGCAGTATAAATAACTAATTATTGCAATTTTATTTTACTTATACATTATATTTGACAATATGGACAAACACTTTTACTAATTTGTTAACAAGATTTTACAACTTGTTATTATAACACATATTCTTTATCATCTATCAATGGTTTTTTGTCACTATAATTGTTGATTTCTAATTAGATGTATGTAACTGCTTGCACTTTTTGACATTATTCTTGAAATCTGGAGCTAGTTTACATGTTGAAATTCGCATGACAGCATGCAAGCTGCAGTCCGACAATAAAGACCTATTCTTAGATTTGTTGATCTTCAAGCAAGAGAGTGCTTGTTCGCAATGATACAAGTTTAGCTGCAAAGTTTTTCAAGTTGGGAAATGATTCTTGCGATAAAGATCCATAGAAATCCAGCAAACCATCTGTCTTGAATTTCTTTTTCAGATCATGATCTGCTTGTAAGTCAAGCAGCTTCAACTGTATGTCCTCCGTGGTTGTATCAGCTTCTGCACTAAACGGGGAACTGAGAATATTGAACTGTGGCTCTAAGTTCTTGAAATCTTGGAATCTCCGTCCATATTCTTTAATCAATGAATGTAATTTGGCTTTGTACTTTTCAGTCATTTCACCAGAAATGGTTTCTTGTTTCAGCAAAGGGAAATGACAAAATCTTTTTTCACTTGCTTGTCTGGAGAACAGTGAGAGTTTTGCCTGAAATGATTGTACATGTACATACAATTCATGTGCAAACACCATTGCCCTGAAGTTTGACATTCAGTTCATTTAACTTTTCCATAATTTCAATGGTAAACAAAGTCTAACTTCCATTCTTTATTGACAATGTTAGTATTAAAGTCACATTCTTCTTCTTCTTCTGCATTCATCCAGTTTTTTTTTTTCCGGATGTGATTGCATTGTGCCTGTTTACAGCAAAGATGTGTTCTTGCGCCATTAGGCAGACACATCCGACTTCTGCTGGCATTTGTTGACCGGGTTAACCATCCCGGGAAAGTCACATTCAATGCCCTTCATCTCTAGGAACATCACTGTTTCTTCTCTGAGTTCCCACACTCGCCTCAACACCTTGCCGAGACTCAGCCATCGAACACTGGTGTGGTACAGGACATCGGAATATTCAGTTTACCAAATCGTCAAGTAATGCCTTGAACTGTCTGTGATTAAGTCCTCTTGATCTGATGAGGTTGATGACGCTGACAATTGGGTCAATAACATGCTTGATATTCAAAACAGTTTTACACAGACTTTCTTGATGAATCACACAGTAATGTGGTAATAATGTGTGGTCTGGATATTCTGCTTTAATCATATCACTTATCAACTCTACCAGACCTACATTTTTCAGTCAAAGCACGAGCTCCGTCAGTTGTAACACTTGCCATCTTGTTCCAAACCAACCCAGTTCTTTCAATACAGTTAGTAACAGCATAGAATATATCATGGCCTGTGGTTGTGTCTTTGAGTGACTCAACACTCAGTAATTCTTCAGTGAGTTTGAAAGAAGTGTTTATTCCACGTATAAATATCAATAATTGTGCAGTATCATGCACATCGGTACTCTCATCCAATGCAAGAGAGTACCACAAAATGTGTTTACTTGCATCTTGAAGTTTATGCATCAAATTGTCACTTATCTTGTCAACACGTCTGACCACAGTTCTCCTTGATAAAGTAATGTCAAATCCGTGTTTTTGTTCTGGACACACAATGTTTGCTGCATCTGGCAAACATTCCTTGATGAACTCGCCATCAGAAAATGGCTTGTTCTGTTTTACAATTCTGTGTGACAGCACTAGACTAGCTTCAATTGCAGCATCTTTAATTGAAGACTGTTTAGTGAAAACAGTTTGCTTTTTCTCAAAATATTTCACCAACTCAAGGCATTTCCTTTCCCTCCCTTCGGTTGTTAAATTGAATCCGAAATCGGAATGTTTTGTTTGATAATGTCTTTTTAAATTGTACTCCTTGAAGACAGCCACTGACTCACGACACAACAAGCAAACTGATTTGCTGCCAACTTTTATAAAACAGTACTTAGTTGTCCATTCATCATTAAAAACATGACATTCATCTTCAATCTTACGTTTGTAATTGACACTCATTGTTTTAATAAAATTTGAACAGTTAGAATTATACAAAACGTTAAAACGGAAATGAAACAAAACCTACTTCCGGCTGTGTGTGAAAAAAAACATTCGGAAAACAAGTAGTAAACTCAGAATAAATTTCAGAAATATATCAAGACTACTACAACAAATAAATTAATTTGAACATTGTAAATGTGGAAATAATTTATAACAGCAAAAGACTTTTAAATTTAATATTTTCTTGCAAAATAAATCATTTTATTCACTGGAGAAATATGTTTTTTATAAAATCATCCTTATTAAATTTTTACATGTCGATAAATATTTCTCTCTATAAAAATCGATAAATTCACATTTTAGCATTACATGGTTCCAAATGTTGTATGTAGCCAGGGGCCGGGTTCAGGTGAGCGCCCAACCTTGCATAAATACCCTTATGACTCGTGCATTCATCACCTATGCAGCAAAAGTCCAACTCCTGGCCTTCTCGTGACGGAATTATTTTAACTAAGAGTAGAAGGCGGCGAGTCATTTGCACCGAGAAATATCCAGAACGCTCTAGATGTGTATGCACGTACATGCATGAGCAGACATGTGTGTGCGTGCCTACACACATAAACTCGAGTAAGACCACAGTCTGCTCTAGCAAAGGAAAGGTGCTTAAGACGGAGGCAAAAAGCCAGGAGGCGCACCTCAGAAATCAGGATGCCACCAATCACGCGTAATGAAATATGTCGACTACTGCCAAATGTTACGGTGCTTGCCCTGTTTTGGACCCCCAGGCAGGTGCAGTGCCGGGCCATATGCCTCGAAAGAGTCCAACCACAGCTACTATAGGTCCTTCTCAGATGTCCTGTGGAGCCAGGGGACCTGAGAATAGAGCGTCTGGCCATACCAAACAAAGACTAAAACTAATGCACTAGAATGCGGAGGGATTCAGCAACAAAACAATAGAACTAGAAAACATCTTGGACCAAGAAAAGGTAAGCGTATGCTGCTTGCAAGAAACTCACCTCAACGAAAACGAAATGATGTCTTGGAAATTGCCAGTACTAAGGACACTACTTTCTGAACTTAGCAGCCAGCATAAGGTCACCATACAGTGGATACCATCCCACTGTGGAGTACCCGGAAACGACAGAACTGATCGATTGGCTAAGGAAGGAGCAAAAGAAGAACAGCCTGATGTGCCCGTTACATACCACCAAAAGAAAAGAATGATCAAATCAGTCAGAAGGCCACCAAAACCTGCTCAAGACGACTACCACGTTATGGACAGACCAGAACAAGTCATTATTCTGCGCCTCAGAACAGGACACAATAGATTACGCAACCACATGTATACAAGATTCAAGATTGGTGAATCAGCCATGTGCACATGTGGATTATCGTCGCAGACAGCAGAGCACATACTCAAAGACTGCCCAAATTACAACATGTCTAGGCAAACCTTCTGGCCTAGAGAGACGACAGTGGAAGATAAACTCTATGGACTGCTGAGTGAACTAAAAAGGACAGTTAAATTCATACAAGAGGCAACATTGCAGTTATAGACATATTTAAGGCGAACGAAAGAAGAAGAAGAAGCATTACATTACGAAGGTCAAGGACTGTTTACAAAAATAGATAATTAGAAAGAAATTGTATCAAAAATGTTAAAACAATCATAACGGTACATGAAATTCTGTAAAATTCAACAAAATAACTTAAAAACGAAGTAAATTTTTTTATTCCTAAATGCCCTCGCCGGCCGCATAAAATCAGTTGGCGGGCCGCATGCGGCCCGCGGGTCATAGTTTGCCCACCCCTGGCTTAGAGCCTGGTCTGCCCCATCATGACATTTAGCCTTTAGGTTGTATTTCCTTGCATCAGGATAAGGTTTGTACCCTTCCAATTGTCCTCCTCCACCCGAAGCTGTTGGCTCAGTGTAGGTATTAAGTTTGGTGAGAGCTGCCCAACATTTGGCGTTAACAGAAAGCAAGTAGTACCTTCTACTGTCATATGGTAGCTCAGTCATATCTGACTAAGACCTGATTATGACCTGTCAACTGACATTCAGTTAAAAGAATGCCCTACCTGTCAACATATGTTCAGTTAAAAGAATGCTCTACCTGTCAACTGACATTCAGTTAAAAGAGTGCCCTACCTGTCAACTGACATTCAGTTAAAAGAGTGCCCTACCTGTCAACTCACATTCAGTTAATAGAGTGCCCTACCTTTCAACTCACATTCAGTTAATAGAGTGCACTACCTGTCAACTCACATTCAGTTAATAGAGTGCCCTACCTGTCAACTCACATTCGGTTAATAGAGTGCCCTACCTGTCAACTCACACTCAGTTAATAGAGTGCCCTACCTGTCAACTCCTCTCCTTCCTCGATGACTGTAGCAAATCCAAAGTCAGAAACTTTGATGTTCAACTGGTCGTCCAGGAGGATGTTCTCTGGCTGGACATCAGGAAACAAAGAAGTTTTAAAAATTACAATTTAACATAACAAAAAATATTTGCTCGCTTTGAACTCAAGCGTAGTTAGTCCATACACTTACTACTACTTCTTGTGCACCGAACTGATTTTTGCATATGTATTAGCTTTCCTTGTTACCCGTGTCCCTCGTAATCTGGTGAACCCACTTCGACTTCTGAGATACTTGTAAATTATGTCCCGAAGTCAAAGATGAGAAGTCAATATTTTAGCCCAATTGACTTGCGTAGGGATTGAACCCAATACCTCGCCATCAGCACACCGGATGTTTGAGAACAAGCGCTCTTATCCATTTCACCAAGCTGACCGTAACGGATACAGATAAGCCCAAGAAATATCATAGAGGAGGAAAAAGTTGAGCCTATATATGTGATCATGGACTGATGAGATGAGGGGAACAATGCTCTTTAAGTTGATGAATGAAGCACCAAAAAATGAGAAGTAGATTGTGAGCTTTATCAGAAGACGATTACAAGAAAGAAAATGGATGTTGAGGCTAAAGCCTTTGTCAGCAGAGAACAAATAAACACAAACCGATACAACTACATGAAAATACAAAGGTTACTTATCTGTACCTCTTTGTGGCTGAATACATCTTAAAGGATCAACACATTTGATGATTATCAGTGGACTGAATGAACAGGATGTGTAGTTAAGGCAGGTCAATGGACTCAGGGATTGGCCTAGCCACCTGAGGGGAAAACACCCACTAGGGGGAAGAGGAGATGCTTATGTAAGCAAACGGTTAAATAGGGATTAGTAGTGGACTGTAGCCAGCTCTGTGGTGAAGGGGTTATGAACACTGTTTGTAATTCTGCATAACGCATTCAAAACATAACTGTGGACGATTTGGATGCAGATCATCTTGCGTTGGTTTTCACAAAATGGTGTGAGTGCCAGTTATTCATTCCCTTTAAGTTGCATTAGCAAGTTCCGGTGCACATATTTTTAGTCCATAGAGCATATATGCGTGGCTCTGTCAGAATTATGCGCATCTTCTGAGGAGTGCACTTCATACCTGACTATCCGCCTCTTTAACTCACAGGTCAATGAGCCCAACTTTGGCAGGCATTTGTGAAAAATTTACGCGCTCTAGCCGGCTCTATGGCGTAGCGGTTACGAATGCAATTTGTAATCCTGCATACTGTGTTCGAAATACAGCTGTAGGAAGCAGACCACCTCGAACTGGTTTTCACACAATGGTATGAGTGCTCATCAATCAGGAAGCAATGGCAAACTACTGAACATAAACTTGCCAAGAAATCATAAACAGACAAAACATGCTGGGGTTGTAAAGGATATGCAACTAACTGTTTGTTTACTCACTCTAAACAAATTTCATCCAAGGCAACAGACTATTCATCCTTTTACAGGTTGTCGCAATCAACCCCAGAATTTTTGGCTGTTTGCGATTTACTAGGCAATTTTACATTCACAAGTTTGCCATTGCTTTCTGAACGTTTTATTTCCTGACAATTCTGCCATGGCAGCAACCGTACAGCCTACTCTTAGAGATTTTCAACTGCCATTGGATCATTGGAGAGCATTGTGATAACTGGAAAGATCAAGGGGAAGAAAGGCAGAGGCAGACCAAGAGAAATAATGCTGGATGGACTGAGAAGGTGGCATGGAGGAATATTATCAGCAGAGTTGATCCAGAACACCAAAGACCGAGATCGTGGAGAGACATGAACGCCTATGCCAGCTGGCAATACACTTGATGATGATGATGATAGGAGTTTTAATGTGTGGAACTTGAACCTTTTATCTTACACCATAATCTGCGACGGCTAGGTATCCAATATTACCCAAGTGATCAGGTTTCCTGTGAACATGCCCTGCAATGCGGTGGGATTTGAATCATGCAACTTCTAAACCTCAGGCAGACAGAATAACCTCCCAGCTGACCACCCTGCTCTTCAAGATTTAATGCTCAAAGGGTAGGCTGTAAGGTTACTGCCATGGCAGGATTGTCAGGAAATAAATCTAGGGTGTCTCCATGGCAAAATGATTACGCCTGCCATCTCACGCTTTGAAGAGTATGGGCTCGATTCCAAGCTACATCGTTCGGTTAATGCGCACAATTTTCTCTAAGATTGCAGGTGGTTGTCACTGGAATTACAGAGTTCGTGCTTTGTGCGACGCTTTCAGCAGGGGGCCCTGCGGAAAGAGACAGAGCCATATGGAATAAAACTTGGTGGAATGAAGCAAATTCCTAACTTATAAATCCTGTTATTCTTAACAGTTCTACCATCTAAGACCTACCTTGAGATCTCTATGTACAATATTCTTGTCATGAATGTAGGCCACGGCCTCTATCAGCTGCCGCATAAAAATTCTGGGAAAGAAATAAGAGAATATCTTGGTCACAGCATTCAAGACTATAAATAGAACCAGGCTGTTTCTCGTCGACCTACTTCAAATCAAATCTGTCTCCTCTTTGGTTTAATGTCACTGTGGTTGGTTTTGTTTTCCTTTCACTAAATCAGCCTATCTACTGTCAAGTCTTGTCTATTTTATGTTAGATTGATCTGTTGATCCTAGCTGCTTATATATTTTCAAGTCTGTCTGTCTATATACTATCATGTCTGTATGTTAGTTGCATAACCTTTTACAGCATGTCACAGTCAACCTCAGAATTTTTTGGCTGTTTCTGATGTCTTAGCAAGTTTACATTCAGTAGTTTGCCACTGCTCTCTGAACGACCGGCACTCATACCATTTTCATAAAAAGCCAGCACAAGACGATCTGTTGACAAGTTGCTCGCAGCTGTGTTCTGAATGTGGTATTACAAACTACGCCTATAATCCCTTATCATATCTGTAGATTTGTTTATTTGTCTATATCGCAGCTGTGTTCTGAATGTGGTATTACAAACTACGCCTATAATCCCTTATCATATCTGTAGATTTGTTTATTTGTCTATATACTATCAAGTCTGAGGATTGGTCTACTTGTCTATTTACTATCATGTGTGGGAAGTGGTCAAGCGTCTGCACAGGTTGTGTGTTCAGTTCTGGGCTATGGCTTTCGGTTCACAAGTGCAGGTGGTCATCGTTGCTTAAGCTAAGGCGACCATGCTTTGTGCAATGCTTTCGGCAGGCCGCCCTGCAGAAAGAGACCGAGCCATATGGGATAAAACTCGGTGCAATGAAGTCGATCCTCTCGACTTTTAAGACTTTTTTTTTAAATATCATGTGTATCAGTTTGTCTACCTGTCTATATAATATCAAATCAGGTCAGTTTGTCTACATGTCTACATACTTTCATGTGTGTCAGTTTCACTACCTGCCTATATACTGTCACATCTGCTTTGTTGGTCTACCTGTCTATATATTGACAAGTCTGTTTATTGATCTACCTTTTCATATATTGGCATGTCTGTTTGTTGGTCTACCTGTCTATATATTGACAAGTCTGTTTATTGATCTACCTGTCTATACACTGACAAGACTGTTTGTTGGTCTACCTGTCTGTATACTGACATGTTTGTTTGTTGGTGTACCTGTCTACATACTAACATGTTTGTTTGTTGGTCTCTCTCTCTCTCTCTCTTTCTCATCCTCTATCCCACATTGAGACACGCCATCAACCACCTCACTCCAAGGTCCCCCCCCCCCCCCTATCCTCAGCTATCTCGTGCAGCTCCATTCATGTCCTCCCCATGTTTTGGTGAAGATAAAAGAAACACATTGCCAGATATCTTTGATATACTCTGACTAAATGCAGGATGTGCCATTGCACACGAGACATTGATTGATGCACATGAAGAACAGCCACATTAATGTTGTTTTGTGCACATGAAGAATAGCCAATCACACGATATGTTCACCGACAGTTGGACTAAAATGTTGACCTACTGTCCTTGACTCGGGCACGTAAATTACAAGTACCTCTGAAGTCGGTGTGGGTTCACCTGATGGCAACGGTAACTGTTAACAGGGAAAGCTAATCCACATGCAAAATTCAGTTCACCACTACTAGAAGTAGTGTGTTTGGACTATGCCTGAATTTAAAGCAAGCAAGCGCCAAAATAAAACAAAAAGAAAAAAAAACATGATATGTTGATTTGTACACATGAAGAACAGCCAATCACAAATGATGTATTAATCTGGGCACATGAAGAATAGCCAATCACACATGATATGGTGATTTGTGCACATGAAAAATAACCAGCTACTCATCATATGCTCATTTTCACACACAAAGCATAGCTAATCACACACGACATATTGATATGTACATACGAAGAATAGCCAATCATAAATGTGTTCATTTTGGCACGCGAAGAATAGCCAGTCATAAATGTGTTCATTTGGGCACATGAAGAATAGCCAATCATAAATGTCTTCATTTGGGCACATGAAGAATAACCAATCATAAATGTTTTCATTTGGGCATATGAAGAATGTTTTCATTTCGGCATATGAAGAATAGCCAATCATAAATGTGTTCATTTGGCCACATTAAGAATAGCCAATCATAAATGTGTTCATTTGGGCGCACAAAGAATAGCCAATCATAAAAGTGTGAGCACAAAGAATAGCCAATCATAAATGTGTTCATTTGGGAGCACAAAGAATAGCCAATCATAAAAGTGTGAGCACAAAGAATAGCCAATCATAAAAGTGTTCATTTGGGCACATGAAGAATAGCCAGTCACACATGATATGTTGATTCATTCAGATGAAGAACAGCCAATCAGACATGATATATTAATGTAAGCAAACAAAACAACCAATCACACATGATGTATTACTTGGGTCAAAGTTAAAACAATGTGGCTGAACTACTTCACCAAATGCTTTAACAATAGGTTCACGGGACTACTCTGAGTTGATGAGGTAACCAGCTATTTTCCTCACTATTTGAGGAAAAGATTGAGTTAACTGACTTCATAAAACAAACTCAGGCTTCATAACAGTTACAATAAAGCATTCTTGTTATTCATTTACCTTGTTCGTTTCTCTGATAAAGAAACGACAGATGTCAGGTAGTCAAAGAGTTCACCTTTTCTACATCTGTGGAAACAGAGTGTATAATAATATGATGAAAGTCAGGTATGCTAGAATGAACAATGCTACAATGAATGAATGCTGCAATGATTGGCACCTTGCCATTGATAGACTATAGTTTGTAAAATAGAGTTACACCTCTCCATAACACAAAGCCTGGGCTGAATTTAGAGACCATGTGTTGCCCAAGCAGCATGATCCCTCTCTCGACCTGTCTGGTTTACTCCAGAGGAAAAGTAACACCAATACATCTGAAACAAAACAAGCTGGAGAAACTGCCAGATTACCAAAGCAATGCCCTAACTGTCCGCCTGTCAGAGCTTCCATCTTAGACCAGTCGCCAACCAAGACCTGGGGCCTGGTATGCCCTGCCGAGACATTTAGACTGTAAGTTGTATTTCTCAGTGTAAGGTTTGTACCTTCCCAATTGAGGTCCTCCACCCAAACCCGTTGGCACAATGTGGGGTGTCAGGTTTATTGAGCGCCGCCCAACGTTCGGCACATACAGAAAGCTGGCAGTACTTTCTACTGGTATACGGTAGCACAGTCATATCTGACTAAGACCTGACTTTAATACTACAATGAATGAATGCTATAACAAATGGACGCTATCGAGAACGAATGCTCTCCGTGAGTCTCTGTTATGAAGTACTCCTGAGAGATAGTGTGATGGAGAGACTTAAAGAAAAAGAGTGTCTCAGACAGAGAGAGAGAGAGAGAGAGAGAGAGAGAGAGAGAGAGAGAGAGAGAGAGAGAGAGAGAGACTTGAGTGAGAGAGTAAGGGTGACACGGAGAGAGAGTGAGACAGTGAAAGAGTAAGTGGCAGAGGGAGAAACACAAACAGAGAGAAAGCGATAGATCGAGACTAAAAGTGTGAGTGAGAGAGAGATCAAGACAATGAAAGAGTGCGATAGAAAAAGAGTGTGATAGATAGGTATATATATATATATATATATATATATATATATATATATATATATATATATATATATATATATATATATATATATATATAGAGAGAGAGAGAGAGAGAGAGAGAGAGACACTCAACACCCCCCCCCCCCCCCAACATTACTACACACAAATAGCTGGTTAGCAGTGACCCACACTTTCTCAGTGTACACACTAGTACACAGCAGGTAATGACTACACACATCACATGTACAAATTGAGAATTAAGGAGCCCCAAAGTAAAATCCCACCGACTTTTCAAAAGATCTACTTTGTCTCGATTTCAGGACAAGGTTCAAAGAAAGCCGTTCATAGCCACGGCATGGGGGGGGGGGGGGGGGGGGGGGGGGGGGGGGGGGGGGAAGAGAGAAAAGAAAAACTTGCCAATGTGCGTCTGTACCAACGACACGTGTGTTGTGTGTCCCACAAACCAGCCAATCACAGACAGTCGTGTCAGCCGCGCCCCCACACACGGAAGTCGAGGTCAGGATCTAGAGATTCCCGCATTTCTTCTTGGCGGTACACAAAGGTAAAAGGTCATCCCAAAGTGGATATTAGTGAAGTGTTAGACCTTCCCATGGAAATAGGTCAGGAGTGTTGCCTGACTCTGCCTCTCAGCGCCAGAAAATTCCTTAACTGTTTCAGCGCAACTTCCGCCAGAAAATTCCTTAATTGATTCAGCCGGATTCTTCTTCGGTAGACCCGGGTTCGAATCCTCGGTAAGGTGTGGAGTTTGTTTTTTTTCTGTCGGGGACAAAAAGAAAATTCTAACCTGCACAGTTCGCGGCGACTGCACTAGCCAGGCGGCCTTAATTCCCCAGGCTCAAGACCCCATTGAAATGCACCGCAAGGTACTATATTGGCAGTAAATGACAGTATGATGACAGTGACAGATTCGGCGCAAAAGAATAATATATCGCCACATGTGGCATCCCATTTGGGACAGAAGGACGATATATCGCCATACTATAGTCCTCGTATTGTTTGTTTTGTTTCGTGGTATCTTCCACACGGAAATTTACTTGATTTGCTTGTGTACCATGTCTGGTCCATACCTACTTTTCCTTTGGCACTGAATCAGTGACGAAGAAGAAGAAGAAGGCATCCCAGTCATAAGATAATATTGATAGCACTTGTGATTCTGGCTTTGACACACCTGGATCCTCGCGGGTGCACGGAGTTTGCGATCTGTGCATAGATTCTCCTTGCGTGGATCTATGGGAGGAGAGTGGAGACCTTCCTTGTATGATCTATGGGAGGAGAGTTGAGACCCTCCTTGTATAATCTATGGGAGAATAGTGGAGACCCTCATTGTGTGATCTATAGGAGGAGAGTGGAGACCCTCCTTGTGTGATAATATGGGTGGAGAGTGGAGACCCTCCTTGTGTGATCTATGGGAGGAGAGTGGAGACCCTCCTTGTGTGATCTATGGAAGGAATGGAGACCCTCATTGTGTGATCTGTAGGAGGAGAGTGGAAACCTTCCTTGTGTGATCTATGGAAGAGGAGTGGAGTGGAGACCCTCATTGTGTGGTCTATGGGAGAGAAGTGGAGACCCTCATTGTGTGATCTATGGGAGAGGAGTGGAAACCCTCATTGTGTGATCTATGGGAGAGGAGTGGAGACCCTCATTGTGTGATCTATGGGAGAGGAGTGAAGTACTTGTTGAGATTCTCCTTGTGTGGACTATGGGAGGAGAGTGAAGTACCTGTTGAGATTCTCCTTGTGTGATCTATGGGAGGAGAGTGAAGTACTTGTTGAGACTCCGTGTGAGATCTATGGGAGGAGAGTGAAGTACTTGAGATTCTCCTTGTGTGGTCTATGGGAGGAGAGTGAAGTACCTGTTGAGATTCTCCTTGTGTGGTCTATGAGGAGAGTGAAGTACTTGTTGAGATTCCCCTTGTGTGGTCTATGAGAGGAGAGTGAAGTACTTGTTGAGATTCTTCTTGTGTGGTCTATGGGAGGAGAGTGAAGTACTTGTTGAGATTCTCCTTGTGTGGTCTATGGGAGGAGAGTGAAGTACTTGTTGAGATTCTCCTTGTGTGGTCTATGGGGGGAGAGTGTAGTACTTGTTGAGATTCTCTTTGTGTGGTCTATGGGAGGAGAGTGTAGTACTTGTTGAGATTCTCCTTGCGTGGTCTATACGAGAGTGAAGTACTTGTTGAGATGCTCCTTGTGTGGTCTATGGGAGGAGAATGAAGTGCTTGTTAAGATTCTCCTAGTGTGGTCTATTGGGGGGAGGGGGGGGGGAGAGAAAGAGTGTAGTACTTGTTGAGATTCTCCTTGTGAGATCTATGGGAGAAGAGTTAAGTATTTGTTGAGATTCTCCTTGTGTGGTATATGGGAGGAGAGTGGAGTTCTTGAGACTCTCCTTGTGTCACCTATGGGAGGAGACAGAGGCACTTATGGAGGTCACCCGTGTGTAAAGACGGAGGTACTTCATAGACTGGCTGAATGACGTCAGTGAACTCTGAACTCTCCCACGCAACAAGCTGCGCAGTTCCGGCCCCTGATTGTGTTGTGTCCGGTCCATTGCGTGGGATTAGAAATGTCAACGTGTGGGATTTTGCTGTGTTTGTGTGTGGGAGCGTGGTGGGGGAGGACTGTAAATGGCAAAGTGGCAGGAAGGTAGAGACATGGAGTGACGGCACGAGGAAAAGGCAAATAGAGGGGCTGAGAGACAGCTAAACGTGGGATAAAGTGGTGACAGTGTTTGTGACATGGATTGGTACAAATAGAGAGGAAGAAACAGAGAAATACGATATATATATATATATATATATATATATATATATATATATATATATATATATATATATATATATATATATATATATATATAGGGAATTTACAAACAGATATGCAAAGATACATCCAAAGATACAGAGAGATGATAAACGTGAGAGAGATACAGAGAGATGATGAGCGAGAGAGAGAGTGAGAGAGTGTGTGTGTGTGTGTGAGAGAGAGAGAGAGAGAGAGAGAGAGAGAGAGAGAGAGTAGGAGTCGAAGAATCAACATCACTGCACTCCAGGCATTCCCACGCGTACTCCGTCCTCTTTTGTCAGTACCCAACTACAAGCTCCTATGCTGTGGTACCAGAGAAGGAGAGAAAGTTGCTAAGAGAGAGAGAGAGAGAGACAGAGGCAGAGAGAGATGCATATAAAGATATAAGGAGAGATACAAAGGGCAGTACAGATAGAGATGCATAGAAAGATACAAGGAGATATTGATTGATTGATTGGTTGATTGACTGATTGATTTAGGAATCGACATCACAGCATTCGGGGCATTCCCCGGTAGCAGTAGCAATCTGATTATATGTCCATCTCGCCTTTCCTCTGAGCGTCGAGCGTCGGCCAGATCCCCTCGTCACTCCTCGCTGCCTCATTCTTGCCAGATTATGGTATCCATTTGCTCCTCCGAGGTGTGCACGTGCTCTCACAAGGCCGTAACCACGTCTGCCCTGTCATGCATCAATACTCCACCAAGTTTTGCCGAGCCAGCCAATCTGTCCGCCTGTTCATTCCCCAGCACACCGGCATGCACCGGAGAAAAGATCCAGGTGATGTTTGCCATCCGTGACCTCCGAAGCGAAGCAAGCCACTCTGCACGTAGCCTGCCTATCTTCACCGTCCTCAGCATGCTTTCTGAGTCAGTTACAATCACGATGTGTGTATGTACGTGTTCTCCATCCAGCGGAAAGCTGTACTGACCACCTCCACCACCATTCTTAAGTTAGATGTTGTGGTATCATACGCCAGGCTCTCGTGCATCAAACGTCAACCATTAGCTTTTAAGAATCCCCAGGCACTTCTCCTACCTCTCAACACCGAACCATCTGTGTAGATAATCACATCATCCGGGCGAGCATTATCCTGAATTAGTTGCTGGATTTCCACTTCCATGACCCCTGCTGACCACTCCCTGCTCAAAGTGATTATAACTCTGCACATGTCTGACTGCTCCGCTGGCACTCTGACCAACTCCTCTCCTCGCCTAATGTTCTCCAAGGGGCACACCTGTCTGATCGTATCCTCCGCCTGAGCCATCCATGATTTCCCTCTTATCAGTCGCTGGCACTTAACTGCGTCCAGCGCCTCATGCAACGGGTGATCTGTGTCTGCAGCTACTCTGAGGTATGCCTTCGCCTGCATCACCTTGAGCCTACCAGCAACAGTCGGCAGACCAAGGATGTAACGCATACACACCACTGGGGTGTCTCTGGTGCATCCCAGAATGACCCGCATAGCTTCGTTCTGTATGCGCTCCAATTTCACCAGCTGATTCTTTGAGACAGTGAGCAGTGCTAGTCCATAATCAATCACTGAGAGGATCAAGTGCTGGTATAGTGTGAAAAGCATTCTCTGCTCTGTTTTCCATTGCAGCCATAGTTTTAAGTGCATTGAGTACCTTTTGAGATTTTGTCACAGCCGTCTCCACATGGTCCTTGAAGGATAGACTCCTGTCAAATGTGATTCCCAGATACTTCAGTTTGTTCTCTCTGTTGACGCTTCTACCATCTATCGTGGGGCTTGGGACATCAGCTCTTACAATCCTGTTGTCCAGAGAGCACCACAAAACAGCCGCCTTTTCCGGGTGGATGACAGCACTCATTTCAGTGCACCAGTCAATCACTTTGTCTACTGTCGCCTGTAGCTCCTGGGCTGTTTGCTCCCTATCTCTCCCCTGCCTATATGCAAGAATATCATCTGCAAATGTTAGTATTCTTCCAACCCCTGGTGCTTCTAGGTTTGCAATCTTGCTCGTATACACATTAAAGAGCACCGGTGAGATTGCTAGATCCCCTGTGGCGGTCCCGGGGTTAAAATATGTGGTTCTGAGGTCCTTGTACCCAGACGGAGAGCAGCCCGACGAGAATGCAGGACGGCTGCTATCCAGTTCACCAACCAGGGATTGACCCCCTTCTCCATTAGTGCGTCATCAAAATATCATAGCGAACTCTATTGTACGCATCATCGAGATCAAGCGCTGCCGCCATCGTCTCCTGTCTACAGTGGAACCCCTCATAAACGTCAAAGGCAAAGAGCAGTACAGATAAAGATGCACAGAAACATACAAGGAGAGATACAAAGAGCAATACAGACAGAGATGTATAGAAAGATACAAGGTGATATACAAAGAGCAGTACAGACAGAGGTGTATAGAAAGATACAAGGTGATATACAAAGAGCAGTACAGCTACAGTTACTGAGAAAGTATAGAGATACCCAGAGATTAAGAGAAATAAACAACACAACACACTCATAAACATAACACAATACGTATACCTTATACAGAAACAACATAAACATCAACATAACGCAATATGTAACTTCCCTATACAGAGACAACATAACCATCAACCCAACACAATTGTAATTCCACCACTGAGAAACAGAAAATGAGATCTGTAATTTGACAGACAGGTACCTATAACATGTAGCTAGAGAGAACAGGAAAGGTTCCTTAAGAACACCAACAAGTCAAGCATACAGACTAAGACCATAAGACATGAAGATATAGACAAGACATGAAGATATGGACGAGACATGAAGATATGGACGAGACAGGAAGATGCGGACAAGACATGAAGATATGGACAAGACATGAAGATATGGACAAGACAGGACGATATGAACAAAATATGAAGACATTAAGACCTAGAGAAGACATGTAGACACAACAAGACATGAAGACATGGACAAGACATGAAGATATAGACAAGACATGAAGACATAGACAAGACATGAAGACATAGACAAGACATGACACAATACTTACATCTCAAACACCAGGAATATAAAGGTAGGGGTCTCGAACACATCGTGTAGCTCAACTGTAAAGAAACATTACATATAAACATACTAACTTTAACAAGATGTGCAGATACACCATCAACAACATGGTAAGCCATCGATATGACATTAGCTGCTGTCCATGTGTTTGTTTGTTTGTTTGTTTGTTTGTTTTTCATTTGCACGCTTTGAACTCAAGCGTAGTCCACATGCAAGCTACTACTTCTAGTACACTGAACTGCACCATATTCTATCCCATATAGTTAGGCCTCTTCCTGCAGAGTGGCCTTTCAAAAGCATTGCACAAAGCACGAACTCTGTAGCTCCAGCAATGACCCCCTTGGAGTCTCCAAGAAAACTGCAAAATTGAACCGAAAGACAGAGTCAGGTATCGAACCCACAACCTTTGCAGCATGAGGCAAGCAACTCAACCACTTCACTGTGGAGATCCCATCTCCACCTTCAAGTAGAAGAGGACAGACTGAATCGTCTTCTTCCATCTTTAAGACTCCTCCTTAGTTGTTTTTTCTACGGTGCCAGCCAGTTTCAGACCAAGCCTGTTTGGTTGCCTTTTACGACATGTATGGGAGGTTACAGTGTTAATGTTCTTTAGTTCTCCTTCGATGTCCCGGTAACACATAGGTAATAATAATAATGATAATAACAGTGGTGGTGGTAGTGGTGGTGGTAGTAGTAGTAATAGTAGTAGTAGTAGTAGTAGTAGTAGTAGTAGTAGTAGTAGTAGTAGTAATAGTAGTATTAATAGTAGTTGTAGTAGCAGCGGTAGTAGTAGTGGTGGTGACACTGGCAGCAGTAGCAGCAGTAGGTGGAGAAGGAGGAGGAAGAGGATGAGCCGGAGGGGGAGGAGGAGGTGGTGGTAGTGGTGTTGGTGGTAGTAGTAGTAGTAGTAGTAGTAGTAGTAGTAGTAGTAGTAGTAGTAGTAGTAGTAGTAGTAGTAGCAGCAGCAGCAGCAGCACAAGGATGACCTACTGATGTTCGAATGTCCGGCACACATGCGCAGGATGGTGATCTCCCGGTAGGTGTCCTTCTTGACCTGGTCCAGCTGTGCGATCTCCCCCTTCTCGCCGCTGATGTCGATGATCTTCACCGCGTATTCCGTGCCCGTGGATTTCTCCGTCACACGCCTCACTGTGCTGCTGATGCCTCTGTTGGATCAATTAGTCAATCAATGTAGTTGTCAATCAATCACGACTTAATTTAATATATGAAAGAGTTAAGAGAGAGAGAGAGAGAGAGAGAGAGAGAGAGAGAGAGAGAGAGAGAGAGAGAGAGAGAGACAGACAGACAGACAGAGAGAGAGACAGACAGACAGACTAGAGAGAGCAGAAAGAGAGAGAGAGAAAGAGAGAGAGAGAGAGAGAGAGAGAGAGAGAGAATAAGAGGGGTGGGAGCAGAAGGATGAGAAAAGAGGGGAGGGAGAAGAAGAAGATGAAGAAAGAAGAGGAGGGTGAGAGGAAGAAGAAGAAGAGGATGGAGAACAAGAAGAAGGACAATAAGAAGATGCAACTACAGGAAGAGGAACAGGGGGGGGGGGGGGGGGGGGGAAGAAAGACAGACAGACAGACAGACAGACAGATCATCAAAACAACCGCCCGTACATCAATGAAAGTCTGTGCCGTAGCCAGAAAATGGAAACAGGAGTATACTCACTTGCCCAACAACTCTTTAATCTGGTAATCCCGGAAGTGAAGCGAGTACACCACTTCAGCCGACAGGTCCTCATTCTCGTGGTCCAAGTCGTGCAGCTCGTAGAGGAACTCCGAGGGCAAACATGGCAATGGGGAATCCGGGGTGACCACCATAGGCAACACGGCGCTGGAGTCGAGGGAGTGCCTGGTCGGCCTGGCCGGGTTACCAATGCTGAAATGCCCGTGGGTGATTCGGGAGCTTCTGGTGCTTTTTGTGGTCCGCTTCGTAGCGGCGGTTTTAACCCTGTTCAGCTCAGCGTTGTGGCTGATGATTTGTGCCGACGTGAGGTAGGTGGGACGAAGATGGGATCCGCCTTGGTGAAAACCGGCGTCCAATGTGGTAGTGGTGGTGGTACTGTCTGTAGATATCTCTTGACACTGTTTAAACTCCTGATTCTGTCTATGAGTTGAATGGGTTATCTGAGGTTCAGATTCACCTGTCTGGGATGAAGAAGATTCACACGGGGTATTGCTCAAAGTGGACGCTTCAGCTGTACACCCTTCAACTACAATGGAGACAGGACTCGTGTTCACCGTTACTGCAGGTAATGATGTACAAGTATTTGAAGGTCCCCTGGACGAAGCTGTCATTTTCTAAAGAAGGATTCTGTTGGATATTTACATTGGAAGTGGGAACTAGATGGTCAGCGTTGGCTTGGCTGGGATCGCTGACCGCACACACCAACCCACAGCTGGGACAGGTCTGCAGGCTATTGGTCATACATCTTTCATTAGTAAGTTCCGTTTCTGGTGTTAATTCAGATCCAGGTCTGTCCAGGCTTAGTGGGAGAATTGTTGTAGGGAATGGACAGGTAAAGAATCATGTTCCAGAGAGTCTGCGGCATTGCTGACTAGAAAGATCACCAGGAGAGTTTTGCGAGGCGTGTACACGAGTACAGTCTGTTGTCGCGGCTACCCAATTCTGGTACTTGGATAGCGACGCGTTTCTTTCTGACAAGTCGCGAGAAACAGGCTGGTTCGGACTACTGTTACTGCGCGGTCTTGTCTGTGGCACACCCAACCAGGTTTCTGGTTCTGGGCTCTCATTTGGAGATCGTGCTGAAGGAAGCTTTTCCAAACAGGAACAACATCGAGGCCGTGTTAGATCCGGTGACGGCACAAAGTCACGGTGCGTCTGCAACAGTGCGTTATTATTCAGCACAGCTCTGTTTGCCGCGTCCTTGCAGCTCTCACACCTCACGAACATGTCCCCAGATGTCGAGGACGCTGGCGAGTCCAGGCCGCAATCTGGGCACTTGGATAAAATGTTGGAATTCATCGTATCGTCCACAAGACACTCCATGTTGAATTGATCCAACACCGGCTAGGTGACAGTCAACTTCTGGTGCAGCTATCCACACGTATATAACGTCATGAGAAATAAGTCCACGGGCATTGATTAGCACTCACAGATTGTCAAACAGTTTAATGCCTGCAACAGTTACACTATTTATAACGGAAACATATTTGTCACCTTGACCACGATATATGTACCATAATGCAAATGTTCACGGTCATTCTATAATTACCAAAGTAAAACATTACATCAAAGATACAAATAACTGCATGATTGCTATTGACTTGGACGTTTTAGATGATAAGACTTCACACATACTAGATCAAATCATACATTGCGTGAAGTTCGGGGAGCGCTAGTGTGTGACGCATTTTTTGCGCTACTTCGGCAAATCATCAAACAACAGAAAAAGCTACCCGTTACATACATACCATAACAAGAACAAAAGGGTAGGAAAAAAATACAGACGCCCGCTTTACCATGCGCCTGAAAATGTGTACCTGGCCCTCGCATTTTAAAATTCAGTTGTATAAATATTTTTATTAATATTTCCATCCCCGCATTAAACATATCCATTACTTGTTTTTAAATTAGGTACTGTGTATTTGTTTGATAATTTTTTTTTTCCCACTCACCCGCTCGCTCTGAACTCAAGCGTAGTCTATACACATTACTTCTAGTAGCACTGGGCTTAATTTTGCGTATGGATTAGCTTTCCCTATTGAGTGTCCCTCGCTATTAGGCTAACCCACTCCAACTTCAGAGGTACTTGTAATTAACGTCCCCGTGTCAAGGACGAGAAGTCAACATTTTATTCCAACTGTCAGGTCCAAGGGTTGAACACCGTAACTAGGCATCAGCACACAGGAAGTTTAAACGCACGTTCTTAACCATTCGGCAATACCAACCTCCTGTACTGTATATGTTTGTGTTGTACGTGTCTGTGCGTTGTCTGTTCCCTGGTATCGTGAACTCTAAACGCGCCATGATACATGTCTGCACCAATGCAAGCCGGTTTGTGATCTCTGCAGCGATATGTTATCACTTTAAAGTTAACGGTAAAGGTTCCTGTAACTTCGACGCCGAGAACCATGGAGGTCTGAGCGGCCGAAAGGACAAGGCGCTCGCTCTTAAACGTCAGGTACGCTGATGTCTGGACTACGCTCGAGTTCAAAGCCAGCGGGAATAAAAGAGAATTAGGAACAGAGAACAAAATAACACTACAAGAAGTCAGCACACGAAAGTCACTAACGCTTCTGACTAAAACGTGTACTGACCTAGTTTGAATTAATGTAAGTTATGATGGCGAACTGGGTGACACAGTTACGAACCATCATAATGCAGTTGGGATTTTAAAACATAAGGGTTCATTCAAGGCAACAGGTTCGACTTCATGCACCGGGTTTTATCTCGTATGGCTCGGTATTTTTTCTCTGGGCAAACTGCCAAAAGCAGCTCACCAAGCTCGAACTCCGCACCTCCAGCGACTACTCCCCGGGAGTCTCTGGAAAAAAAAAAACTGCTCCCGTGAACCGAACCGAGAATGAAACCCACAACCTTCGGAGCGCGTGGTGGGCGGTGTAACCATTTAGCCACGGACACTCCCAACACAGCTGGGATTGGGGGTGAAACCTGGTCAAACATGTCGTTTCGAGGGCGAGAGAGGAGGCAGTACAGTACAACCAACTCCTCCTGGCAACAGTGAGTAAAAATATTTTGAGATAGATCTTGCACTGAGACACTAAGCAGGCGTGGGAATACCCAATGTGCGGAGAAGGACGGCAGTGACCACATGGTGTTTGTCCATCAAGAATGATGATGATCATTCATTTCACTCAGTGGGTTTGAAAGTTTAGAGCCCTGAGTTCTAAGATGGCTGGTGAGGCCTATTTTGGCTCGAACGATTCTTTGACAAAGTGGGCAAAGAATGCTTGACGTTCCAGGAGGAGGATCTCCTGCAGTGCTTTTTTTTTTTAAATTTAAACAGACTTTTATTTATTTTTTTCACAGCTCTTGTAGTCCTGTTTGCTTCACAAGTGAAGCTTTGCTTAATGATGTACGCCACGAATTTCGGTCTTTGGCAGCAGTCTCCCAAGTGACGTGATGAATTCCAAAAGCTTTGAGCGATATCTCCAGAGTCCCTTAAAGCGTGTCCTCTGGCCGATTAGGAGCTTTTACCACAGCGCTTCTCACCGTAAAAAAAAAAAAAATCACAACATGCAATACCATAACACAACCGGGACAGTTGTGTGAACGGAAACGTTGAGTCACGGACTGAACTCATGAGTCTCTGGGTGGGGCCTATCACGTGAATGACTGCTATAGAACGATGTTTAAACAAGTTCATTGTTTAGTTTAGTTTAGTCGATGGATCAACATCACGGCACACGGGTGTAACCCGTAAGTGCTCCGTTCTCCTCCTAACTCAAACCTGAGTCTGGAGAAACTCAGCTCAGTGCACAAACTCCGTAGCACCGGCGAAGATCCTGAAAAACATTGAAAAAGTATTTCAAGTTCATTATGCTCCGTGGCGAAGAGGTTACGGACGCAATTCGTATAACCGCGTTCGAAACACAGCTGCGGTTATTTTGGCAGCATACGGCCTTCGTTGATATTCATACAATGGTATGAGTGCCGGCAGTTCAGAAAGCAATGGCAAACTACTGAACGTAAACTTGCCAAGAAATATCAAAATGCCAAAAATGTTGGTGTTCGCTGCGACGTCCTGTAAGCGATATGCAACTAAATTAACTTGTCCTTTACAGGACGTTGCAATCAACCCCAGCATTTTTGTGCTTTACCAGGCAAGTTTATGTTCAGCACGTTGTCGATGATTTCTGAACGGTCAACGCTCATACCATAGAAATCAACGCAAAGCGATCGATCTGCTTCCAAAACTCGGGAATGGTGAAACTGCATTTCACAAATTCCAAAGCCACAGTGGCCGTCAAGACGATGACAAACTATACAACTTACAATTACTTGTGAATCACAAACAGCTAGAAATAGTGGAAATAAGTAGAGACTAGAGGACGCGCTTTTTTTTTGTTGCATATCCCATACAGGACGTTGCAGTCAACACCAGCATTTTTCAGGTGCTGTTGATGTACTAGGCAAGTTTTACGTTCAGTAGTTTGCCATTGCTTTCTGAACGACCGGCTCCCATACCAACACGTTATAACACAACGCGACACGGTCTGCTGCACAAATCGGTCGCAGCTGAGTTTAGAACTCCAGGTAAGTGGCTCACGAACCGCGTTCGCAAGCCTTTGGCCACGGAGACCGGCGAGGGCGCACTAGACAACATAAATAAACACAAACGTATTATCTGGCGCTCGTAGAAATAGGGGAAAGAGGTAGAGACTAGAGGGAGCACTGGACAACATAAAAATGTAATGCTAATGGTATAGGGGTGTCTAGTTGGTCATATGCTGAAGTACACTTGTCCATGCTGCGAGGCGCTGACGTCATTTGGAGGTGACAGGTTTGAATCCCGGTCGATAACTATAGCTTTCACTATTTATGCTGATTATTGCAACCTCCACTCTTTACTTCCTTCTCCTCACCTCTATGAGCGCCTAACAATAAATGTTTGTTTATTCATGAACTGTCTTAGTGGCACCAAAGGTTTCCCCAATTAATATACACTATACCAAGAATGAAAGCAAAAGACACAGGATTTGAAAGAATAAACAGACCACGAAGGTTAACAAAAAGACCTAGATATAAGAGATGGATGGGGTCAAATGATATGTATATTCAACACAACTGTATCACGCGGAAGCCTGGACATTGAACAAGCAACAAGAAAGTCGAATAGAGGCCTTGGAGATGTAGATATACAGAAGAATATGTCATATTTCATGGAAACAAAAACAATCAAATACAAAGTGTCAAGAAAAACTTGGAATTAATAGAGTTGATGGAAGAAATAAAAGAGGCAAGTGAAATATTTCGGCCACGTTAAAAGACATAAAACTCTTATTGGGGGACAAGGTTGAGGGCAAGCGAGCAAGAGGCAGACAATGATACAAGTGGGAAGATAACATCAAGAGATGGATAAACACCAGTCTGACAGAATGTACAGGCAGTGTTGGAGATCCATTGCAGCCAACCTTTATTGTGGAGACGGCACCTAATTGATAGGGACGGAGTCACGCTAGGGTCGACACTCAATGAATCACTCCCTGAAAGAAGAACACCACGTAACCTGACAGCACCAAGCCTTAAAAGTGTCCGAACCCGACCAGACATGTCAAGCAGAAACAAAGAAGAAACCCACACCAAGCCTATAAACGCACAGAAAATTGAAAGCGAACCACGCAACTCCGTTTCCGAAAGCAGACGCAGAAAAGAAACACCATAAGGGCCCTAATTATATCAGGTCAACAGTCTGACAGCTGCATGGGGTCAGAAGAATCCCCACAAGGAAGGAAGGAAGATGCTGAGAGTAGGAATATCAAAGGAAACTAACACATTCTGTGTCAGGTTTTAGATATGACTGATCTAACGCGGCGAAGGTGTAACAGACGCAATTTGTAATTCCGCATACCCAGTTCGAAACCCACCAGCGGGTTGTTCATTGGTTTTTATACAATTGTATGTGTGCCGTCGTTAATAAAACAATGGCAAACCCTGAACGTAAATTTATCAATAAATCACAAATAGCCAAAAATGCTGGGGTTGTCTGCAACGCCCCGTAAATGATGTACAACTAACTTATCCCTATAACAGTAGACGATACTACTTGCTTTATGTTAAACGTCGAATGCTGGGCGGCGCTCACCAAAACCCGACACCCCACATTGCGCCAACAGCTTCGGGCGGAGGAGCGCAAATGGGAGGGTGCAAACCTTACCCTAGTGCGAGGAAATGCAATCTAAAGATTAAATGTCACGGCGGGGCAAGACCCGGCCTTAAGCCTTGGTCGGCAACAGGTCTGGGATCGAAGCTTCGACAGGCGGAGAGTAAGTGAGCATTGCTTTGTCGATTCGGCAGCTTCTACAGCTTGTCTTGTTCCACGACGTATTGGTGTTACCTTTCCTCCGAAGTAAACTAGACAGGCCGAGAGAGAGATCGACAGGGGGCAACACTACGGTCTCTACAATTCAGCCCAGGCTTTGTACTATGGAGAGGTATAACATACGCTCCCGCCATAGGTTATGGTTGTTAAGAGTACAATGTAACAAACTATGTCTAGATGAGGGGGGGGGGGGGGGCCTGAGTGGTCTCGAGGTATGGTGTCCACCTCGATTGCTGGGGGTCCCGGGTTTAAGTCCCGGTGAGCGCGGGATCTTTTTCACGTGGACTTCTAGTAACAAAATGACTCAACTATCGTCTGTCAAGACGGGCAAGGTGCCATTGAGTGTAAAACAATATTAGCATATTCACACCATTTTGGCAATCAACACTTGACACGGGTCACACAAGGATTAGCAGACAGCATCCCTGTCTACGGCCGGACTGATAAAAAGTGCAAGCACGGGGTAAACAGCTCTGGGAACTTACAAGGTCAGGCAACAGCAAGGTCGTGTCACAGTGTACTGGGCCCTTCAGGGGCAAATTGGTCTGGCACGGAATTCTGCCGCTTATCTGTGCATGGGGTAACATTTCTTCCTGCTCTCTGTGTCCGCTTTCATGTTTTAACCCCCCCCCCCTCCCCCTCTCTCTCTCTCTCTCTCTCTCTCTCTCTCTCTCTATATATATATATATATATATATATATATATATATATATATATATATATATATATCGTTATCCATCTTCTCTCACTATCTTATTATCTCACTTCTCTCTATCATTATCTCTTTAGTTTCTCACGTATTGTCTACCTAATCACTTTTATTCATCTCACTCTTTTAGCTCCATTGGCGTTTCTTATTTTGCTCCTCTCCCGCTTATTATCTCCCTAGTCTCTCTTTCATTATCTCCATTTCCTCTTTCATCTCCTTAGTTTCTCCTGTATTATCTCTATTTCCTCTCTCATCTCCCTAGTCTGTCTCTCATATTATTTCCCTTATCTCACTCTTCTTATCTCCCTTGGTTTCTATTTATTTCTCTCTCGCTCTGTCTCTCTCCATCTAAAAAAAAATATTAACCCTAAATTAAACGTCCTGTGCGCTAATGGCGAGACAGACGGTTCAACCCCTTTACTGGCATTTCACTTGGACTTAAACCTTATTAGTATGTCTGTCCTGCAATCGATCTACCTTTATGTCTGTCCGTCCGTCCGTTCTCCAATCCATCCATCTGGTTATATGTCTGCCCATCCATCCATCTATAGTCAGCGTCTGTGATTTGGGTGTTAGTGAACGCAAGTTCACAATTCCCCGACAATGGCCAACTACTGGACATAACATTGCTTAGCAAATCACAAACAGCTAATAAATGCTAGGGCTGACTTCCACGTTCTGTAAAGAACGTGCAACCAACCGGCTATATGTCATTTCTATCTGTCTATAATCCAAATAAATGTGCCGAAACATTATAGGAATGGGGGGGGGGGGGGGACCACTTCTGACGATCAGACACCTCCTTTCGTGCTTGCTCCGCGGCGGACATTTGATCACATCTATATTTGTTTGTCTGCCTGTCTATTTATTATCCATTCATTCAGTCGTCTAGCTCACTTACTTGCATATATGGTTCCCTCTCTCCTGTTCCCCCCCCCCCTCCCCGCCCATATCTCACAGGACAAGCCTATTTACTACCTGACACACCAAAGCCGTCTAGATAATCCGCCATCTTGCACCCCCTAACCACAAGCCACGCAAACGTCACTTGTCTCCCACAAGCACCCAGGTACGTCACCGCCACTGAACACATCTCCCCACAGCTCAACTGGCTCACATCACAGGCAATCCGATCGATCGTCCACCCAGCCAATCAATAGCCACGCCGAATGCCGCCGTGCCGCCACAAACGCTTTTGATGACGAAACACGTTCGGATATAGATCCACGCAACCGGTGTGTTGAGATCGTAGCACGCTGGAGGGGTAGCCTGTCGGGTCGCGGTGACAAGAAGCTGTTGCATGGGAATACAGGACGGGTCCATGGGTAAATAAGATTGGGTCCATGGGTAAATAAGAACGCTTAGCCTGTCATTAGGTGTGCCGTGGTCATTGAGAATGAGGCGGGCTAGTTGGTATATTGAATAACGAAGACACAAACAATAGATTGCACGATTTAATGCCTGGCATATTTCGCTGCATCTCGTCAGGTACATACTGCAGAATTCACACAACGTAAAGTAAAATTAGATAAATCCTTCAAGCTGAATTATACACATGTTCGCACAGTAATGGCAATTGTCTACCATGGTATTTTTAAACTGACTATCATGTCTTTCTGTTATAGTCATGATTAAGTGAATCGGTATATCTCGGCAAAGTTATAACATCTGATGGGAGGTGACTTAAACAGATTAGAACAAGAATGGCCATGGCAAAAGTAGCCTGTTGCATGGTGGAAAACATACTGAAAAACAAAAACAAAAAGATGGATGGATGGATGTGAACAGTGCACATTGAGCAGACAAGGTGTACACAGTGGAGTGTCTGGGGAAAATAGAAAGAATACCATGGGTAGACAGAAAAATCAGTGAGCAAGTCCTACAAGGAGCAAGTGAAAAACGTAAATTGATTAGAGAAATTAGACGTAGACAGTCAACTATTTGTAGGCACGTTATAACAAGATATAAATTAGATAACTTGGTGACAACTCGCAAGAGAAGACAGAGAAGAAAATATCTGGATCGCTTGGCCATATGACATGGTCGGTAGAAGACAAGAACACGGAGTTGATCCACGACTCTGGTGATCGTGTGAGATGTCGAAACATGACCGCCCACGCTTATCGGCATGGCACATGATCATGATGAAGTCAGGATTCAGAAGAACACACAAGCACGGGCTGGCATTAGGTTTAGGTTGGCAATGTTAATCCCCGCGGGTTTTAGGAATGTAATTGTCAACATTCTGCTGTACGGCAGTCAATCATTGAACGTGAATGAACAAATTAGGAAGAGCTAGGCACCAACGTAAATATGGTTCCTGAGACGAATGTTGCGAATTCTTTGGACTGCCAGAGTAACTAACTGTCTGAAAGAGGCTAATGAAACTTGAACATTGTATACAACAATAAGAAAGAGACAAACATCTTTCTTTTGTCATGTTATGAGAAGAGGAGCACTTGGAGACCATCGCGATGACTGGAAAGATCGAGGGGAAGAGCGGTAGAGGCCGACCAAGAGAAATGATGCTGGATGGATTGAGACGGTAGCAGGAGAGATATCAGCAGCAGAGTTGAGATCCAGAAAACCAAAGACCGAGATATGTAGAGAGACATGAACGCCTATGCCAGCTGACATGGCACTTGATGATGATGATGATGATGATGATGATGATGATGATGATGATGATGAAGAGGCAAACAGTAATATAAGCCGTAACCTCCTTGGCCAACAATTCCTTTCAAAATAATATCCGAAATGTGGCTGATTCTGTCCGCTTTGGTAATTATAGCTTTCAACGTTAGTTAGCGTGTATTCTAATCTCTACCTCTTTCTTCTACTTCTATGAGTGCCAATCATCATCATTATCATCAAACTCCTTGCTGACATGGCGTCGGCGATCATGCTATCCCACATCTTGCGATCTCCGACAGCATGCATGCAATCCTATCATGCATCCAGTTTTCTCTTGCGGTAGACTAACTGAATGCCAAACGGCAATGACGTGATCAAGAACCACCCATTAAAGGTGTCCAGATCTAATCACCCTGTTGACATAGCCTGCTCGGCGGCGACCGCAACATGGTGCATAATTAAACCCCACGGGCCCTACAGGTACTAACTAGGCACGGAGTGGCACACAGCTAGGACGCCCGCTTCAAACTCCAGAAGTCCAGTATTCGACGACTGGCGTATGCGTCTATCCGTCAGTTCGCTCAACCACTTACACTGCCATATTTCTACCCATCAATTCAACAAGGAAAGCAATAGTAAACTATCTTTTGATATGCGCCGCACATCATGTCTTTTGCACGTTAACTCACAAAGAGAACTGGTTACTCGCATCAGAAGATGATAGTCCACATTCTTTGGTAATATCATGAGATGGAGACAGCTGGATCATGCTGTCACAACGGGAAAGTTGGAGGCAAGGAGAAGACCGAGGGAGAGATGTTGAAGAGCCTGACAGAATGGCATACAGTAACATCCGAATCAGAAATGATTGGCAATACACGACTGGCTGTGGACAAGAGGGTAGGGAGAAGCAGGGGGGAGACCAAGAGAGAAGATGCTGGACAGTGTGACATAATGGATAATCTGACAAATGGGACATCTAATCGGTATCAGAAATGACTGACAGTAAACAATACAGAAGGTCGTGGACAGACATGATCATCAACACCACACATCATGGACGCTTTAACAACAATCCAACAACTTAGCTGTCTGTCTATCGATCCATCTACACCCTAGGTTGGCTTGTAATTCGAGAAATGGTTAAACATTTATGTGTGAGCGGTTTACAGCATAGTTTCGCTGCACTGTGTTGATACAATATCGATTAAAACTGGAAAGTACACTACATCAACTAGCGTGTTGAGTCGTTATTACTTAACTATAGCTGGTTCAATGGAATCTACACCCGAGAACCAGAAATATGCACACGGCTTACGGCTTGCGGCTGAGATAGGAGATTGCAGCTGATATAACAAGAAAATGGAGAGACAGGACAAGTGAGGGAGAGAATAATAATGTTATGTTGATGACGATGAATGATGAAGAAGAAGAAGAAGAAGAAGAAGAAGAAGAAGAAGAAGAAGAAGAAGAAGAAGAAGAAGAAGAAGAAGAAGAAAGAAAGAAAGAAAGAACAGGACGAGGAATGAGGAGAAAAGAGGGGGAGGGGGGTTAAAGAAGAAGAAACAAAGAGGAGGAGGTGGTGGTGGTGGTGGTGGAGGAAGAGAAGAAGAGGTATACATCGTACTATCAAACCATAAATGACGCAACAAATGCTATTAATACCAAAAACAGACTATAAATGGCACAAGTAAGCAATGTAAATGTATTTACACCCCCTAAAAGATTAAGGTTACTGTTTACTAAACACCTAACAATGTAATCCAGCATTGCGCTCACAAACTGTGTAGGAATGTATACACTACTGATACGACGCCGTACTCACGAACTGTAGAAATATGTATGCTTCTAATATGACACCACCCCCACAAAACATATAGGAATATATACGTTACAAGTATTCTTCTTCTTCTTCTTCTTCTTCTGCGTTCATCCGGAGAGTTTATTCAGACGTGAATGCGTTGTGCCTGTTTTCAACAGAGATGCGTTCTTGCGCCGTTAGGCCGACACATCCGACTTCTGCGGGCATTTGTTGACCGGGTTAACCTTTCCGGGGGTTTCTTAGGACATTTGACAGTCACTATAGTGGTTTTATTGCCCCATCTCACCTGGCCCATTTAGAGCAGCCAAAGACATCCCGGTCAGCCCTCAAGGGAAAGAAGGGGCAGACCATGGGCATTCCCCGCCATCCAAGGAGGCTTCCATAATCGAAGAGCCGACACAGCGCTTTGGTACTGGGCTCATCCAAGGAATCGTCATGTCCTGCACAAGGTTGCTTAGTCTCACTTCCGTATATTGGGCCTTCTGTTTACCACAGTCTGCTCCTCCGGAAACCAGAAGAATGCAGTCTGCAGATAACATCCACACAGTGAGCTTTCGATTCGGACTTTCCACATAATTGATTTGCTATCCAAGCAATATTCCATTTCGTGCCACTAGGACACTTTTCGACACTTTGCTCAACAAGTGACTACACCCTTGCGTAATGATATACGCCACGAATTTCGGTCTTTGGCAGCAGTCTCCCAATGTGTCATGATGAATTCCAAAAGCTTATTGTGAAATCTTCAGAGCGTCTTTAAAGGTTTCCTCTGGCCGCCTTGGGGGCGTTTACCACAATGCAGCTTGCCGTACACGCATTTCGTCGACCCCTACTTCTCTCCCATGAACAGTGCCTCGAATGTTCTTTTCAAGCCACTGTGACGTTTAATACGACTCAAGAATTCCAGTATCCCAGATAGGACACCGTTTATGAATGAGACAGTTTTCTTTGATGTTCAGAGCTGGTAGAATGTAAGAGAGAGAGAGAAAGAGAGGGTGGAGAGAGAGGGAGATAGACAGAGAGAGAGAGAGAGAGAGAGAGAGAGAGAGAGAGAGAGAGAGAGGGAGAGAGAGAGGGAGAGAGAGAGGGAGAGAGAGAGAGGGAGAGAGAGAGAGAGAAAGAGAGAGTGTGTGTGTGTATGTGTGCGCGTGCGCTTGTTAGCTCCCTTTGAACTCAAGCGAAGTCCATACACGTGCTACTACCGGGTGTTTGTAAAGTCTCACTACACTTTGTATGTAGAACAAATTTGAAAAATGAACTACATGTCATCAAAAAATGTGCTCCACATTCCATCGTGAAGGAATATGCAGCGAATCTACTGGAGTAATTCTTTGCATTCCAAACAGAATAGTTTTATCAACGGAAGAAAGACTTTTTTTTTTTCAAATTTGTTCTACATACAAACACCCGGTATAAATAATATACCTTTCAACGTGAAATGAGTCGTAGTGGCAGAGTGGTTAACGCACATTCCGGACAAAACAGTGATTTTGTGTTCAATACCTAGCAGACCAGTACGGTATTGCAGGAGACAAATGGTAAAATCTCTGGCACAGCAGGAGGCTTCTGATCATCAGAAGCTGTCCCCCTTGACGAATGTTTCCGCCTCTTTACCTTCTTTGCACTCTCAGGATGGCGGACCCACCTGGGTCATGGCTCCCATGGGTCTTTCTCCTGCAGTACGTATCCACTTTCGAGACGTTCGTTTATCGTATTTATCCCACATCGATAGTACTTATCCCACATCGACATTGCATACAAATGAGTACAAGACAATGTTCAAGAAATTGTCGTTTTCGGTGATTTACTCATTGTGTAGATACAAATATATATTAGAAAGAGCTCATAACAGATCGTTACATTTCCCCAAAAAAACTTCAATGAGGTAACTAGAGGAGGAGGAAAAAGAGGAAGAGGGTAAGGATGAGGAATAAGAGGAGAAGGATGAGGAAGAAGAAGAAGAAGAAGAAGAAGAAGAAGAAGAAGAACCTAAATTGCAATTAGACTGGAACCCCAACTAAATCCAATCTAATATAAACAACAATATATAAACAAATACACATCATAACAAGAGCATCACCGAACAAACTCAAACAACACACACCTAACCATCAGCGAATGTATAGAGTATAGTAGGCGCTCTTGCTATATACACCAGTTATATATACTTACGTCCAGGCAATCGGTATATAGCACTAGTGTTACGTTCCTTTAGCCCTAACAAACTGACTATATAATAATATATACACACACACAGTATAACCTTACGCCTAAAACTTAAAACTAAACCTGCAATATAAACAGTTGGAAATCCCAACTAAATCTAAACAAATATAACCTAATCAAGATGTACATAAATAGCACATCCTACCACGGGTATCACCGAACGAACTCAAAACACTCACCTAAACAACAGCGAATGTATACACATTTTCGATTTCGATTACAGTCATACACCATTACCCCTACCCCGTTCAACCTCAAAGAGAAGTTATATTAGGGTCCATCCCTGGCTCAGATTTATAATCCTGTGTGTGACACACAAATAGCGGCTGCCCACGGTTTAACTCAAACAGGATATTTAATAATATTAATTTGATGGCGACTGTTGTCCACGGGGAGATTAAGAAATCATTTTGATATTGGCTCTTGCTAAACAGTTATTATAGTTTATACTATGCATTTACGTTCACGTAATCGATATGCAACACTAGCTGTATGATATTTTACATTCCTGTGGCACTAAGAAACTCGCCAAATAGGCTATATCGTAATGTGCATTTATTATAAACCTTTAAAACCTACATCGCAGTAAAACAGTTGGAAACCCCAACTAAATCCAACCTAGTATAACCAAACAAAATGTAAATAAATACACATCCTACCACGGGCTTCACCGAACGAATTCAAACCCACACCTAACGACCAGTATGAATCAAATAGTAACAGTAACACGGCTAACAAATCCAAAACAGCTAAACAAAAATACTACACGCGTCATGTTTACTCCAAATGATTGGCTTTGTCGATCCCGTCTTGTAGATAAGAACTACAGGGATGTGCTTTTAACCCATATACACTCAAACGGGAAGGCAAACATAGTCAGAAACTGAAACCAAATGAAGCTAATCCATGGGCAGGCGGGCGAGCTAACTCCAGACACGGAAACTGAGTGTACACTGATGTTTCATCATTATCGAGACCAGGTGCTGAAAGATCACATGCTGTGCTGGTTGGTACACACACACACACACACTCGCCCGGATGAGATAACCACTCCGCCATGCAGCATTGGATGTGTCAGGTCTTGCGTGTTGCACTGGCGGTCCAATCAGAAGGCCAGGCGTCCGTTGGTTGGACTCGCGCTGGGGATTCAGATGCCTGGCCGTGGGGTTTATTTTAGAGAGAAATATGACAGGCGACTACAACGCTGATCAGAGGTTTTTTAATATTCAAATCTGAGGTTTTGTTGTCTATAAAATCTGGGTTTTGTTTTCTATAAAATCTGGGGTTTCCTCCCTTTTAATCTAGGTTTGTTTTTCTTTAAAATCTGGGGTTTTTACATTATATGTTATGATAAGTTGAATGTTAGGCAATCTGTTGTTCAATGAGGTCCTATAAAAACTGGGAATGAAGAGAGAGTTGATGAAAGAAATAAAGAGGAGACAAGTGAAATATTTTGGCCACGTTAAAAGACATGATACTCTTATAATAAAAAAAAAAAACTATACTGGAAGGCAAGGTTGAGGGCAAGCGAGCAAGAGATAGACAACGATACAAGTGAGAGGATAACATCAAGAGATGGACGAACATCAGCCTGACAATGTACAGTCAAGGCAAGAGACAGACAGTGTTGGAGATCCATTGCAGCCAACCTTCATTGTGGAGACGGCACCTGATTGATTGTTCAATGAGATAACCAGTCGCTACTTTGTTAGTAAACATATGCCCGACGTATGTATTCAATAAGCTAACCAGTCGCTACTTTGTTAGTAAACATATGCCCAACGTGTGTATTCAATAAGTTAGCCAGTCGCTACTATGTTACTAAATATATTCCCGATGTAAGAGTTCAATCAGCCAACAGTCGCTACTTTGTTTTTAAACATATGCCCGAAACGCACGTGTTCAATAAGCTAACCAGACGCTACTTTGTTACTAAACATTTGTCCGACGTATGTGTTCAATAAGTTAACCATTCGCTACCTGGTAACTAAATATATGCCCTACGTATGTGTTCAATAAGTTAACCAGTGGCTACTTTATTACTAAACATAAGCCCGACATATGTGTTCAATAAGCTAACCAGTCGGTACTTTGTTACTAAACATATGCCCTACGTATGTGTTCAATAAGTTAACCAGTCGCTACTTTGTTACTAAATATACTCCTGACGTAAGGGTTCAATAAGCTAACAAGTCGCTACATTGTTTTAAACACGCACGTGTTCAATAAGCTAACCATTCGCTACCTTGTTACCTAACATTTTTCGCTGCACCTGGTCATGTGCATACTGCAAAGTTACATATCATATGAAGTGAACAAATGATTCATACTTAAGCTGAAACAGTTAAAACACCTAATCACAGGTATTGATGGAATGTGGAACATCAGTTATCTCCACAGTCATTTCAAAGTTAACACAAACTCTTTCTGTTTGCATAAAACCGGCTGACACCGCGTAACATCTAAATTCTCACTAAACATATGCTTGATGAATGTGTTTAATAAACAAACCAGCTGCTATATTGTTACTAAACATATACTTGATGCATGACGTGTTTTTTTTTATACGTGTCGATACGTATTTCTTGTCGCGTTCACATTTCAAATTCTGGATTAACCTTGGGCGTTGGCTTATATTTACAGTGAAAAGCTTTAAGCCTGTATGGGAAACGACGCGTTATTGGAAAGGCTAGTTCATCATAAACGCATGTATTGTTTGTCTCTCACAGAAGTAGGAGAAAGAAGTAGAGACTAGAGGAAGCACTAGACAACATACAAATGTAAAGCTATAGTTACCGAAGGGATTCGAACATGGGGCCAAGCCAACCAGGTATTTACTTCTTTGCCTTTCGAGTTTTTTTTTCGGATGTGATTGCGTTGTGCCTGTTTACAGCAGAGCTGCTTTCTTGCGCCGTTAGGCCGACACATCCGACTTCTGCGGGCATTTGTTGACCGGGTTAACCTTCCCGGGGATTCATTTCTTCTCATAACGTGTCCAAAAAATTTGAACTGTCTACGTCAAATTTCTCTAATCAGTTTAGTTTTCATTTGTTTCTTGCAGGACTTGCTCACTGGACTTTCTGTCTGTCCATGGTATTCTTTATATTCCTCCCAGAAACCACATTTCCACTGTCATTAGATCTTTTTCAGCTTGTTTATTCATTGTCCACGTTTCATATCCATCCATAGGGGTTCTTGTTCTAATATCTTCAAAGCACCTCCCAATATGTCTCTCACCTGATTCAGTGCTTTACAAACAGTATGTTTGTACTTATCAAAACTGAATGGTAGAAAAATTGGAATTGGGGGTGTGTCACAGTTATGACTTAAAAGTTGTTAATATGGCAGCAAACATATTGCACTATATATCAAATTAAAGGGGGTTGCATAGGGGAAACTACTGTACATAAGCCCATGTCAGATATGTGAAGTCGCCTACGATGATTAATAATCCAATGGCACTTAATCAGTTAATATGCCCTTCCACATATGTTGTTGAGTTGGGTTGAGTTGGGTTGGATTGGGTTGAGTTAAGTTGAGTTTACTTGAGTTGAGTTGGGCTAAGAACCGATATCACTACACTCAGGACATCTCCATACGCGCTCCGTCCCTCGTTATATAGCCAGCGAAGAGTCAAACTACTAATCGTTCCCATCGCTATCTGATTGACAGTTCTCCTGGTCTTCCCTCTCAGTTTTGATATTCTTCCAGAACCCCTGCCGATCCCCAGCAATCTCATTCTTTCCACATACGGGTTCTCAATATGTTCCCCCGCCTTCTCCACCTGGTCCCACAGGCGCATGACCACCCCTCCCTTGTCCATAGGTAACCTACTACCAAGAGGTGCATTCCCTGCCAGCCTATCAGCCTGTTCATGCCCCCACCCGCGCACCCCCGCATGACCAGGGCAATAATCCACATATATGAAGTAGCAGTACCAGTTGTACATATCCCACTGGTTTCTAGGTCTGTTGGGGGGGGGGGGGGGGGGGGGAGCCCTGCAACACATTTCCCGTGGATAACGTTCCTCGGTACCCGGTTGGGCGAAAAGCCTTTCACGAGTGTGTTAATAGTAATCAGTCATCAAAGATGAACAATCCAAAATCTGGAGAGGTCAAAATGAACAATCAATTATCTTCCACGAGGGCTCAGGAAAAAACAAGCAGTCATCTTTCACGAGGTTCCAAGAAGAACAATAAGTCATCTTTTACGAGGCTCCAAGAACATAAATAAATCAATTACCATTGAGGAAGTTCCAACAAGTACAATCGATCATCGTCCACGACAGTTCACGAAGAACAATCAATTATCTTCCACAAGTGTCCAAAAAAAAAAAGTCAACCTTCACAAGACTCGAAAGCTCGTTTTCTCGTTCAAATGATCAAAGAACAGTGTTTCTCTTTCTTACAGCTGTGCTTAGTTTAGTTTAGTTTAGTGGACGGATCAACATCATGGCACACGGGTGTAACCCGTAAGTGCTCCGTTCTACTCCTAACTCAAGCCGGAGTCCGGAGAGTCTCAGCTCAGTGCACGAACTCCGTAGCACCGGCGAGGATGCTGAAATACTTTGGGTAGATTTTTAACTCGAAATATTTCAAATTACAGCTGTGTTTAATGTTTTAGAAGCCTTGAGGATATGGTTGTATAGAAGAATGCTGAACATCCACTGGGCAGTAACAATGATAAAACTTTGCTTAGTCGCAAAGACAACTTATTACAAACATCAGAAAGAGACAGTCGTCATTTTTGGTTACTTTATGAGAAAAGAAAAACTGGGACATGTTGTGACAACCGTAAATACAGGAAGTCAGCAAGAGAACATTCTTGACAGTGTTGTGTCATGGCACGGAAGAGAGTCAACACATGAATTAATCCATGTCCCCCGAAGATCGTAATTTGTGGAGAAGCATGATCGCCCACGCCAGCCGACAATGCACTTGATGATGATGATGATGATGATGATGATGATGATGATGATGATGATGATAATGATGATGATGACGTTCGACTTGCATTAGCCTCTTTCATTAACCTCTCGTTGTTAGCTACTGATACCATCGAAGAATTGTCGTCTGACAACTCCTCTGCCTTCGCACTCTTCTTGAATGGTTTGTTCACTTTCATGATTCACTACCATACAACAGAACAGGTTATATGTAATAACTGAGCTTTCTCCTGATATTCAATGAAAGTAATTGATTACATATAACACATTTCAGCTTTTTTTTTCTGGCCTATTCTAATATCTTAAGCTCGTTTTTCAAGCGTATTCATTGTATTCGACAAACAATACACGATTGATCAAATATAGTAAGGCATTAGCATTCAGGCGGTTCCAGCCGGTTTTACGCAAACAGAAAGAGTTTGTTCTCAGTTTGAAATTACCATGGGGATAACATAGTTCCACATTCGAACATCTGTGACTATGTGCTTTAATTGTTTCAGCTTAAGTGTTATTCATGTATTCACTACAGATGATATATATCTCTGCAGTATGCCCCTGACGAGATGCAGCGAAATATGGCAGGCAATAAACCGTGCAACACATTGTGTGTGGCTTCTGTGCTTGAAATCTTCATCTCTATCTGATGTCATCGTTGCCCCCAAAATTCTAATTTATTAGTACAATAGATGGGTGATAGTATATGTCTGCAATATTGTCTTGTGTATTGTCTCGCTGTCTTCTTTTGTTATATCACATTTTTTCTTATCTTTTTCTTTCATATAACCATTGTTGCCACTGTCTTGATTTTAAAGAACTGTCCTTTCTTGTATTCCCTTGCACCACAATGTCGAGTAGTTGTTGCCGTACTCTTGTGCTTTCAGTGATAATACTGTGTCATCTTCACAAATTAGGTTGTTTATATTACAACCTACATCTCTTATTCATGATCTGTCTTTGATCTCTGTCGTTATTACTCCGCTATAGAGTGAACAGAGATTTAGAGACACAGCACGTCTTTGTCTTATTCATTGCTTCATTATAGTAACATACATTTTACAAGGAGGCCATCTAGTGTATGTGTTACTTGTTAAGTCGAAATTCTACATACAACCAACCTTCTACTGTGGGCATCACTAGTTGAGTTGAGTAGAGTTAAGATTCGACATCACAACCAACCATATACTGTAGGCGTTACAGTTGAGCAGAGTCAACATTCGACATCACAACCAACCATATACTGTAGACGTTACTAGTTGAGTAGAGTCAACATTCGACATCACAACCCACCATATACTGTAGAGGTTACTAGTTGAGTAGAGTCAAGATTCGACATCACAACCAACCTTCTACGGTAGGCATAACTAGTGAGTACAGATCAATATAAAGATGTCCATTGCAACGAGAAAAAGGGCGTTGAAATGCTACATAGAACCTGTACGATTGTATGAATGTGAAACACGAACGATGGGCAGACAAGCTGAAAAACACCTAATGGCAGTGAAAATATGGTTTCTGGGGAAAATGCAAAGAATACCATGGGCAGGCAGAAAAACATATGAGCAAGTAATACAAGAAGTAAATAAAAACCGTACACTGGTTAGAAGAATTAGACGTAGACAGTCAAAAATTTTTGGTCACGTTATGAGAAGAAATATATTGGAGAACTTGGTGACAACTGGCAAGATTGAGGGATAAAGAACAAGGATAAGGCACAGAAGTAAATACCCGGATGGCTTGGCCACGTGAAATTGTCGAGACAAAAACATGGAGCTAGTGCACAACTCTGGTGGCCGTGTGAGATGGCGAAACATGACAGCCCACGTTTATCGGCATGGCACATGATTATGATCGTTGCCTCCACCAGTTTTAGGTATTTAATTATCCACAGACTCCAACTCAATGCCCAGAGGGTGTGGAATGAGAAGCAGAAGATTTGTTTGGCGCTACTTCACTTTTTCTCTCCGTAACGAACTCTCAGGGATTCAATGAACTCGGCGGGAAAAAGACACCAGAGCTTGATAGTGACACAGCTTGATATAGCCAGTGACATGTATAACAAGAAAGCCCTCCCACGAGAACCCGGAAGGCAAAAACCCAATGTAAAGAGACTTCAACAAATACAACGGAAAGCAAATCGAAACCAATAAAATTATAAGGATAAGAGAATTACAGACGAAAAGTTAGTTGTATATTATAGAAGGAAATAGTACATGAGGTTATGTAGGCACCTATCACAATCAGTGAATTGGAGCTAGCTATATCAAAACTTAAAATGATATCTCCAATGTAATGATCAGGAACCTAGGAACAGAGGCCAAAGCAAAGCTGCTACAGATCTTTAATAACACATGGACCTTAGGCAGTGTTCCACAAGTCTGGAGAGAAGCAATCATGATACCCCTCCTAAAATATGGGAAAGACAGTTCCATTGCCTCCAGCTACAGACCCATTAGCCTCACTAGCTGTCTCTGCAAAACAATGGAACGCGTCATCAATCGCAGACAACAGTGATACATTGACAGTGAAAACATCTTTGTGCCACAACAGGCTGGCTTTAGGCAGTGCTACTCTACGGAAGATCAGACAACCTACCTCTCTGAAGAAGTTGAGTATGCATTCCAAGAGAAGAAGATGGTACTTGCGGCTTGGATAAATCTAAAGAAAGCTTTTGACAAAGAGTGGAAAGAAGATCTGATGAAGAAACAGAGAAACTGTAAAGTCAATGGAAGTTGAGGATGCATTCCAAGAGAAGAAGCTGGTACTTGCGGCTTGGATAGATCTAAAGAAAGCTTTTGACAAAGTGTGGAAAGAAGATCTGATGAAGAAACTGAGAAACTGTAAAGTCAATGGAAGAATGTACAAATGGGTAAAAGCATACTTGCACAACAGAAGAGCCCGAGTACAGATAGACGGTCTCAAGAGCAAGAAAGTATGATTGCGTCACGGTGTTCCCCAGGGCGGAGTCCTGTCTCCAACACTTTTTCTAATCTTCATCAATGATCTTGTTGCTAATCTACCGTATGGAATTAAAGCGGCATTGTACGCTGATGACCTCGTTTTGTGGAGCACAAATAAGCATGCATCAGTGGCCACCATATTGCTACAGAGAGCTGTAGATACATTTGTTGCATGGGCGGATAGATGGTTTGTCAGCATAAACACAGACAAGTGCAGCACCACTCTATTTACCCTTTCTCCGAAACAAAAGGCAGGGATCATTCAGATAAATGGAACACCCCTAAGAGAAGATTAAGAACCAACATACCTTGGTGTAACATTCGACGACAGGCTGACATGGAGAAAACACATCAAAAAAGCAGTAGCAAAAGCCAGAAGGAAAATAGCCATCTCGAGAAAGCTAAGTCGATCCACTTGGGGAGCCAGTGGGAAAATACTTAGCAAAGTTTATCAACAGAGCATACGACCACACTTGGAATACAGGTCAACTGCTTGGTGTTCAGCATCAAAAACCACATTACAGGAGCTGGACAAGGTGCAAAATCAAGCTCTTGGTGTCACCATAGGAGGGATGAGATCAACCCCTACAGTAGCAATGGAGAAAATGGGGAGGACACAAGCTCTAAGAGAACGCAGAGATACAAAAACACTAATACAAGCAGAAAAGTTCCTGAGTTTGCCAGGCCACCCTATGAAGAACCGATTTGAAAACTTAGCTATGGGGCGGTTGAAAAGAAGTAGTTTCATCCACCAGGCCAAACAACTCTGCAGAGAAACCATCGATCTTCCCACAGTTAGTATCCCCCTGACAACTATTCCAGAGCGAACCCCGTGGAAAGATGAACCTAGACTATCGCTACAAATCCAGACAAAAGTGAGAGGAATATTTGACAAGGAAGAACAGAACAGTGTTCAGCGCAGAACAGCCACTCTCAGCTTCCTTGATGACGAATACCCACAGGATCTCTGGATCCGATTCCACACAGATGGGTTAGCACAAAATGCTGTTCTAAATGGAGGAGCGGGAGTGTACATAGAATACTCTAATAATACTAGGGACATGGCCAGAGTACCAACAGGAAAGTACTGTCATAACTATGATGCTGAAATTGAGGCAATCAAGAGAAATTACTAAATCAGAGAAATTACTAATCAGAGAAATTACTAAATACCAGCCATGGTACACAACTGTGGTGATATTGACAGATGCAAAATCCGTAATAGAGGCGCTCCTGTCTAGGAAATTGCCAGTTCTAAGGACACTACTTTCTGAACTTAGCAGTCAGCATAAGGTCATCATACAGTGGATACCATCCCACTGTGGAGTCCCCTTAAACGACAGAGCTGATCGATTAACTAAGGAAGGAGCAAAAGAAGAACAGCCTGATGTGCCCATTACATACCACCAAAAGAAAAGAATGATCAAATCAGTCAGAAGGCCACCAAACCCTATTCAAGACGACTACCACGTTATGGACAGACCAGAACAAGTCATTATTCTGCGCCTCAGAACAGGACACAATAGATTACGCAACCACGTGTATACAAACAAAATTCAAGATTGGCGACTCAGCCATGTGCACATGTGGCTTGGCGTCGCAGACAGCAGAGCACATACTCCAGGACTACCCAAACTACAACATATCTAGGCAAACCTTCTGGCCTAGAGAGACAACAGTGGAAGATAAACTCTATGGACCTCTGAGTGAACTTAAAAAAAAGACTGTTAGATTCATACAAGAGACAACATTGCAGTTATAAACATATTTCAGGTGAACGAAAGAAGAAGCGGAAGAAGTTGTATATTATTTTACATGACGTCGCAGTTAACCCCAGCTTTATTTAGTTGTTTGTGATTTCTTGCAAGTCTACATTCTGTAGTTTGAAATTGCTTTCTGAACGACCGACATTCATATCTTTGTAGCAGGTCCGCATGGCCGAATGGATAAGCAAGCGTGTTCTTAAACATCCGGTGTGCTGATGCCGAGGTAAGGGGTTCAACTCTTACACCGGACATTTGGACTAAAATGGTGACCTGTCGTCCTTGACTTGGGGACGTAAATTACAAGTACCTCTGAAGTCGGAGTGGGTTCGCCTGATGGCGACTGACACTGCTAATAGGGAAAGCTAAACCACACGCAAAATTCAGTCCATCTCTATTATAAATAGTGTGTATGGACTACGCTTGAGTTCAAAGCGAGCGAGCGCAAGAAAAAAACACACAAACAACATACCTTTGTATAGCGAATGAAAGAAGAAGTTGAAGAAGAATACCTTTGTATGAAAACCAGCGCATGCCGGTCTGTTTAAAATTAACAAGTGTAAATTGCAAGTACATCAGAAATCAGAGGGGGTTCGCCTGATGGCGAGGGACGCTGGTAGCAGGGAATGCTGAGCCACACACTCAGTCCAGTGCTAGTAGAAGTACTGTGTATGGACTACGCTTGGGCTCAAAGCCAGCGAGCGCAAAAAACAAACACATTAAAAACAAAAGAGACGGAGATTTGTGTGTGAATGTTTCAGGTCAACGGAACGACAGATTGATGCTCCCTGGCGTGGGAATTATGGACGCAGTTCGTAATCCTACATACCCGCGTTTGAAACACAGCTGCGGGCGATTTGGCAGCAGACTGCCTTGCGTTGGTTGTTTACGAAATGGTATGGGTGCCGGTCGTTCAGAAAGCAATGGCAAACTACTGAATGTAAACTTACCAAGAGATCACAACAGCAAAAGATGCTGGTGCTGGCTGCGACGTCCTGTAAGGTATATGCAACTAATATTCAGGAGAACAGGTCAACCTAGCATACATGCTTGCCAAGAAATGTTTGTATGTTATAATTACCTCCTATAGACGACAATCGCTTTCAGAAACCGTCCTGTTTT